>SJYT01069243.1:0-76782 GCA_006410635.1 Cephalophus harveyi | reverse complement strand
CAGATTCAGAAGTCTTTTTATTCCCTAAAGTTTGAAACCATTCCAAGATTTGTTAAAAAAATGAGATTTTTATATTAAAAAAATCTTTAGGTCTATGCCATTCACCACCAAAACAATTAACCCCTAAAATTTTTGTTAATAAATTATGTAAGATCATACATGGCATACTTATCAAAATATTATCTTTTATACATATTTATACAAAAGATTATCTTAACAATTCTTAGAAACTTAGGACTCAAAGAATACTTACTGCCCATTTTAAGGAACATACCTCTCCTTATATAACCCTGTTTTGATGTTTATGGTGCTGATGATAGGAAATATATTTAATTCTGTCAATATTGACTTAAACATGATAAAAACAATCCAATTTTAAAATAAGTACGGACACCCTATTTTTATAGCAAAGAAAGTGAAAGTCGCTCAGTCGTGTCTGACTCTTTGCAACCCCATGAACTATACAGTCCATGAAATTCTCCAGGCCAGAATAATGGAGTGGGTAGCCTTTCTCTTCTTCAGGCGATCTTCCCAACTCAGGGACTGAACCCAGGTCTCCTGCACTGTAGGTGGATTTTTTACCAGCTAAACCACAAGCGGGACCCTCCCCCCCTTTTTTATAGTAGTCTATGTGAAAAATAGTTTTAGGTTTTAGTTGTTTCATGAGGGCAACCAAAATCATGCAAAAGGCACAATTTATTTAAAAAACTAAAGGTACAATAGTCTGATCAAGAGATAACAGTGTTCCCACAAGCTTATGGTAGCATCCAGGTACCATATGTCACATTATGTTTAATTCTGGGCATCAACATGAAACATGAAACATTTTATTGATACTGTGAGGAGGGGTCAGAGGATGAAATATATCTAAAACTCGTGTCATAAAAGGAATGGTTGAAGTAGATATGGATATTTTGCATAGAAAACAGAAGGCTAAAGGAAGAAATAAAGGTGTGTATATTCCTGTATCAGTATGCAGATGACTTTTCTTACAATTAGAGCTACTCAATAATGAAAATGAGATTTATTTATAGTTTTAATCATAGACTGAATGACTATGTGTCATGGGGAAGTTTCCTATAGAGTAGGAGACTGAATTATGTGACCTTGTTTTTATGTCTCAACTTTTCTTTCCTCTTTTTTTTTTTCATCAAAGGATAATATTGTTTTCAATGCAGAGTAAAGGAAGAAAAAATACCTGAATCACAGATATTGTACCAAATATCTCTGTGATTTTGAGTAGCCCATTTTTCTTCTCCAGGTCTAAATTTATATACAAAGCATAGACGAGTGTCTTTAAGGCATATTTCAGTTTCAATATTATCTAACCATACAAATGTACACATTAAATCTGATTCAGTCTACTCATGATGAAGAATTGTTAACAATTAGAGACCTGGAGAGCATTGAGTCAACTCCCATAAACATCATTAGAATATATATATAGTTCCTATACTGTCTTGCAAGTAAATACTAAAAAGTCTTTCTTTTTCATACTACATGTATAATATGAAAGTTTTGATTATTACCCCTGAATTAAAAAAAAAATGTAATTCTCTCAGTAGAAATGACCAGACAACATCCTGCTGAGCTTTCTTATTCTGGCCATACAGTATGCATACACAATTAACCTTCTTTTAATTTGATTATTTTGTTTTTTATCTGAGATTGTCAAGTTAACACTGTAATAAAAAAATCTCTAATAGAGACCTGAATAGATCGCTGCTATATGTAATGTTAATTCAGTTCAGTTCAGTGGCTCAGTCATGTCCAACTCTTTGCGACCCCATGGACTGCAGTACACCAGGCTACCCTGTCCATCACCAACTCCTGCAGTTTGCTCAAAATCATGCCCATTGAGTCAGCTGAGTCCTCCGTTGTCCCCTTCTCCTCCTGCCTTCAATCTTTCCCACTATCAGGGTCTTTTCAAATGAGTCAGTTCTTCACATCAGGTGGCCAAAGTACTGGAGCTTGAGTTTTAGCATCAGTCCTTCCAATGAATGTTCAAAACTCATTTCCTTTAGGATTGACTGGTTTGATCTCCCTGCTATCCAAGGGACTCTCAAGAGTCTTTTCCAACACCACAGTTCAAAAGCATCAATTCTTCGGCACTCAGCTTTCTTTATAGTCCAACTCTCACATCCATATGTAACTACTGGAAAAAATATAGCTTTGATTAGATGGACCTTTGTGGGCAAACTAATGTCTCTGATTTTTAATATGCTGTCTAGGTTGGTCACAACTTTTCTTCCAAGGAGCAAGCATCTTTTAATTTCATGACTGCACTCACCATCTGCAGTGATTTTTGGAGCCCAAGAAAATAAAGTCTATCACTGTTTCCACTGTTTCCCCATCTATTTGCCATGAAGTGATGGGACCGGATGCCATGATCTTCATTTTCTGAATGTTGAGCTTTAAGTCAACTTTTTCACTCTCCTCTTTCACTTTCATCCAGAGACTCTTTAGCTCTTCTTTGCTTTCTGCCATAAGGGTGGTATCATCTACATAACTGAGGTTATTGATATTTCTCCTGGCAATCTTGATTCCAGCATTTGCTTCATCCAGCCTAGTGTTTTCTCATGATGTACTCTGCATATGTTAAATAAGCAGGTGTCACTATATAGCCTTGACATGTTCCTTTCCCTATTTGGAAGCAGTTCTAACTGTTGCTTCCTGACCTGAATACAAATTTCTTAAGAGGCAGGTCAGATGATCTGGTATTCCCATCTCTTTCAGAATTTTCCACAGTTTGTTGTGATCCACACAGTCAAAGGCTTTGGCATAGTCAATAAAGCAGAAATAGATGTTTTTCTGGAACTCTTTCTTTTTTGATGATCCAAAGGATATTGGCAGTTTGATCTCTGGTTCCTCTGCCTTTTCGAAATCCAGCTGGAACATCTGAAAGTTCACAGTTCATGTACTGTTAAAGCCTGGCTTGGAGAATTTTGAGCATTCCTTTGCTAGTATGTGAGATGAGTGCAACTGTGCAGTAGTTAGAACATTCTTTGGCATTGCCTTTCTTTGGGATTGGAACGAAAATTGACCTTTTCCAGTCCTGTGGCCACTGCTGAGTTTTCCTAAATTGCTGGCATATTGAGTGCAGCAATTTCACAGCATCATTTTTTAAGATTTGAAATAGCTCAATCTGAATTCCATCACCTCCACTAGCTTTGTTTGTAGTGATGCTTCCTAAGGCCCACTTGACTTCACATTCCAGGATGTCTGGCTCGAGGTGAGTGATGACACCATCTTGATTATACGGGTTGTGAAGTTTTTTTTTTTTTTTTATTTCTTCTATGTATTCTTGCCACTTCTTAATATCTTCTGCTTCTGTTAGGTCCATACCATTTCTGTCCTTTATTGAGCCCATCTTTGTATGAAATGTTCCCTTGGTAACTCTAATTTTCTTGAAGAGATCTCTAGTCTTTCCCATTCTATTGTTCTCCTCTATTTCTTCGCATTGATTGCTGAAGAAGTCTTTCTTATCTCTCCTTGCTGTTCTTTGCAACTCTGCATTCAAATGGGTATACCTTTCCTTTTCTCCTTTGCCTTTCACTTCTCTTCCTTTCACAGCTATTTGTAAGGCCTCCTCAGACAACCATTTTGACTTTTTGCATTTCTTTATCTTGGGGATGGTGTGGATCCCTGCCTCCTGTACAATGTCAGGAAACTCTGTCCATAGTTCTTCTGGCACTCTATCACATTTAATCCCTTGAATCTATTTGTCACTTCCACTGTATAATTGTTACTTCTTCAATAAAAAACCCTAATATCAGGGTCACTAAATGGGCTGCCTTTATTAACAGATTTGGTTTATTCCTCTAAAATAGTGCTAGTCAGAATTTTATAAACAACTCAGCATCACCTAAAGAAATCATAGTATTTCTGACTTTCTTAACTGACGAGATTCCAAAATTAACTAAAATTTCAGATGGTTACTCTTAGTTATATGAAAATATTTACAGGTATTGGCATTGATCCTTATAGTAAAACATGATGTGGCACAGCAAATATTCAAATATTATCATTAACAAGACACTAAATCATGTTTGCCAATATAAGCAAAACATTTGGCTATAGAATTCACAATAATATGTTCACCCCACAAATCTGTGAATTTTCAAATTATGACATTTTCACAGTTTCTGGCTAGCATTAGCTTGATCCAACTATGAAACGTTAAACTGACAATTACATGAAGAGGAAAACTAATTTAACCAAATTGACTAAACTTGATCAATGGCTTTAAGGCAAAGTGTTTTGAACCTTTAATTACAGGATAGTGTATTTATTATTGCGAGGAGCAGAAACATGAATAAAAAGACACAGACCCTCCTTTCAAAAAAATTTACAATCCAAACAGTTAAGCAGGGACTGGCAAGATAATGGAAGCCTCATGCTTTTGCCATCTAGTAGGATGGTTTTGTTTTTCTCAACCCAGAGCAATGAAGGACCATGTTAAAATGCAGAGGCACTTGGCATCTCTGGAGTTCCACTGGGTGTGACTTTGGGTAAGATAGTTTCTTCAGTTCTTTGGTCCCTCATCCTTATGCAGAAATAATTATAGTACTGACCTCAGAGGTTTAATGTGAAAAGTAAATAAGATAGGTGTTCAGATTGCTTTGCACATAATACGTGTAACAACAAATAAAGGTTAAATATATTTAAGGGATAAGGGATACATTAAATAAGAAAGCTGTCTTTTCTTTGGCAAGATTTAAGAAGTCAAGCACTTTGTAAAGTGTTAGATTTAGATGCCTACATTCAAGATGGATGATATAGAATTATGGACTAGAAAGGGAAAGAAGAATTTCTAACTCAATGCTCTGAGGCAACACTATGAGTGAGCTGGTGATCTTGGATAAATGAACAAGAAGACAGTTTGGGAAATACTGATCAACTATTATACCCTAAATAAGTGTACTGGGCTTCACCCAATCGTTTGATTAAAATGTCTTAGATTTTTATAGAAAACACAGAGAAAGCAGAACTACAAAGAACTAGATAAACTTGTTAAGTGGCAGAACAATTCCTAAAAAGACCTCAGAATATGTAAATTTTAATCCGAAAACAACAAATATCAACAAATTTTTGGACTTGGCTTACAGTGCAGTTTTGGGTAGAGTAGAAATACTATACAATTGAAAAGTCAGAAAAAGGGTTTGTATTCTCACTCTAACTCTCATTTGCAATGAAAGATCTTTGCCTCCTTGATTACCAATATCTTCATCTGTAATTGGAGCATGTGTGGATAACATGTAAAGCCTTCCACCTTTTGCTTGGCACATCCTAAGGGTTCAATAAATCATATGATTAAGAACCACTGCTATTTTTACTTTTGTTTTATATTTGTGATGAGGTGAAGATGGCTACAGTATTTTGTTTCCATTTTAACTCATCCTGGAAATACAGGTATACTAAAAAAGCATTTGATTGGTATTTTATAGAAGAGATAGTTAGTTATGATCTTTCTGACATGAGACACTGTATTCTATAATTCTAGTATCTACTCTATCTGTAGAAGATAAGCTTCTAAAATGTATTGCATATTTCTACTTTCAAACATGTCTATATGTGGGCAGATAAGTTCCTGATACTCCAAGATTCAGTGAAAACAATAATGATGACATCTATAGTTAACTTATACACACCCTAGTATAAGTCAGGTACTGATCTAAAGCACTGTTCATATATGAACTCATTTAATCTTCACAAGAGCCTAAAGAAGTTGGTATAATTATTTCTGCACTTTGAAAATAAGACATTTCAAACACATATCTGAATGATTTGCCTAAGATTCAGCAGCTAGTAAATAACAAAGAATCCAAGCAAGTACAGGTTTAGAATCTATGCAATTTGCCCCTGAGAATAGAATTGATTTGTTCTGAAGAAGCAATGTCAAAATGGAGGTATATTTGAAATATTTCAATTCGCACTAGATCAGACAGCAACAGAAATTTAAAAAAAAAAAAAAGACAGAAGCATTATTTCTATTATTAGTCCTATGGGAATAAGTCATTTGGATTCCCAAACAACTGGTTTTTAAATTAACTCTGGAATATAACATACTAAGAAAATGCTGATTCTATATAATAGCTGAACCATAAAGCAGAATCATTAGTATCATAAGTTATTATGAACAAAGGCATATAGGAGTTCAGAAGAAGAATAAAGCTTTGTTTTGATGGGGAATATCCAAGAAAGCTTTAGGGTGAAAGTGAGCTGAATCTTAATGTATAAAATAGAAACACTGAGGAGCCAAAGGGGAAACAGGAGAGAATGAATAGATTTTCTACAATCTCCATCTCATTTGTTTGTTTAATCCTCATCTTGTTTGACTTTAATGGCATTTTGGTTTCTGAATGATCTTTGTGTACCTTTTCTATATATACAGATACTTGCTTTTTTATTGGAGAAGGCAATGGCACCCCACTCCAGTACTCTTGCCTGGAAAATCCCATGGACGGAGGAGCCTGGTGGGCTGCAGTCCATGGGGTCGCTGAGTCGGACACAACTGAACGACTTCACTTTCACTTCTCACTTTCATGCATTGGAGAAGGAAATGGCAACCCACTCCAGTGTTCTTGCCTGGAGAATCCCAGGGACGGGGGAGCCTGGTGGGCTACCGTCTATGGGGTCGCACAGAGTCGGACACGACTGAAGTGACTTAGCAGCAGCAGCAGCTTTTTTATTAGCATCATAAACATTAATCCCCAAATAAGGTTAACAGGGAATATGGGAGGTGGGATCCTGTCTTTTATGCTGAGAATGCAATATTTTTAGCAGATAAGAGTATTTGAGTATGCTAGGGAACTTCTAAACTTTGGAACCTTCATTTACAAAATTTGCACTTAGAAACATCAATTAAAAACAGTTTGGATTATTTTATAATTCATCACATATTTTTACTAGTAATCACTTTAACTGGTGAGCTGATGGATCAAATATATTAGCAAGCATAGGAAATAATTATTTTAAAGAATTATCATTTTAAGATTAGAAGCTAACTGTGAAGCTGCAATAAAAAAGGTACTTGATAGAGAATTTTATCAAAAAGTATTATTATGATAAATAACACATTAGAGAAAAGATAAGTAAGATAACAAAGCTGTGTTAATAGCAAAGTTTTGTTGCAAAGCAGTAAAAATTGATAACCCTGTAATTGTTTAACAGAGATTAGACATTTAAATTTTTTAATCTATTTGCTAATCTGTTTTCTCACTTTATTCTCTCATTAACAATAAATAGCTTGTAGCTTCTAGAAGAACCAAAATAAAGTATGTAGGCGAGAGCACTGCTGAGGGCTAATAATTTCATAGCAGCAGCAGCTCAATTCAATCAACATTTAAATCTAGAGGCATCTGCTGCTCCAGATCAAAACATTAACCCATTGTTAGATTTCTCACATACTCATGATGAACACCATCCATGATTCAGAAATGAAAATTAAATCTCTCACTGAGAAACCTTTTCCTAGTTGTTCCATTGTTTTGAATGTGTTATAATTTTATTTAAAAAGAAGTGGCCATCCTGAGTAAAAAACAATTCAATCTTATTATATTTTATAAGGGGAATATCAAGTGAATAATATAATGTTCAAATATTTCATCCATCCATCCATCCATCCATTCAAACCAATATTTGTTGAGTGCCAATTACATATCAGGCATTACAACTGGTTCTAAGACCTGATGAAAGGAAGGAGTTCAGACGTATTGTAGACTTACCTTGTGTTAGCCACTGTATGTGGTTTCAGACACAGTCCCTGGCCTCAAGAAGTTCAAAACCTAATTAGAAAAATAGAAACAAAAACTTATTTTTAAAAATATTTCAAACCCTAAGTTATCTTCACAATATCATATTTTCACTATTATTTTTTTAGGTGGGGGTACAGAGAGGAGAAAAAACAAGATGGTTAATAAGAAGTTGGTATCAATTTTATGTCATACAATTTTTAATTGAAAGAGTGAAATACCAACTCACTATGAATGTCTGTTTGTTCACATGCTGAAAAGCAATGACTATTGAGCATCTTTGCAATTTTGAATGGGATTATCATGTCTAACATAAAATGGTTACCTTAGCTACTGACAACATCTATTTCATCAAGTCTAATGAGTGTCATTGTTGCTTCCTGAAATTACATAATACATTTCAAATTTCCCATCCTCTGGTCTTTATGGTGGTTCAAGCCTCCAAGGTTCTTAAGGGAATCACTTAAACCATAGTAGCCAATATAAAGCACATCTTTGCCTTCCCTACTGATCTTAGGACTAACTCACATGGAAGAATTCCAAATCTCATCAGCATTACATTTATGGAAAATAGTCTCATTATTAATTTTTCAAAATTCATACACTGAAATGTATAAAAAAGCACTTTGTTTTAATTTCCTGATGGAATTTAGAATAGAATACCCTAATGATTCCTATTTGTTTTTAGAATAGTTTCCTTCTGTCTAGACCACCTTCTTCTAAACTTTTTTCACATGTTCAATTCTTATTTCTTCTTCAGTTCACAGAGAAGTCATCATCTCATGGAGAAAGCCTTCCTTAACATCCTGCTTCCTCCAAGTTACACTTTAATGTATTTTTTAGATAATGCAACAGCTCTGTTTATTTCCTTATCACATTATCTTGTATCATAGAAACTGGCTAGTTGTTTAGAAAACTGTTTCAATTTCTTCCTGTTACAGAGTCAGGTTATATATATATATGTGTGTGTGTGTGTGTTTTTTCCAGATAGATGTGAGATGTGACTGACTCCTCACAAGGGAATACAACTAGATATAAACCATGCCATGTCAGTCCAGGCTTTAAAAACATCTTAGACATGATTCTTTATTCTTTGTTCCTATCTGTAGCTGGAATTCCTGAGGACCTACAGAAGGAAAGTTTCCTGAGAAGGCAAGAGCTTAGTCCTTTGTGCATGCATGCTAAGTTGCTTCAGTTGTGTCTGATTCTTTGAGACTCAGTGGACTGTAGCCACCTGGCTCCTCTGTTCATGGGATTCTCTAGACAAGAATATTGGAGTGGGTTGCCATGCCCTCCTCCAGGGGATCTTACCAACCCAGGGACCGAACCCACATCTCCTGCAGCCTTTGCATTGCAGGCAGATTCTTTTAACACTGAACCACTGTGGAAGCCCACCTAGTCCTTTGGTCACATCTTTCAGCATCACTTCTTACTTCTACTAATAAAATCTATTAATACTAGAGTGTTACAAAGATGACTATCACCTGACCCTGACTAGAAACATCACTGGCTCTGGGATTTCACGTAAATAAGAACTAAATTTTAGCTATTTCTTTTAAGTTTAGTTGATGAACAATATTATACAATTTACAGATGTACATGCAGTGATTCACAATTTCAAAGGTTATATTCCATTCATAGTTATTTTGAATGTTAATACGGAATATTGGTATATTCCCTATGTTGTACAATACTGCCTTGCAGTTTATTTTATCCATAATAGTTTGTATCCCTTAATACCCTAACCCTATAATGACCCTCCACTATGCCTTCTCCCCACAGGTAACCATTAATTTGTTCTCTATATCTGTGAGTCTATTTCTTTTTTGTTGTTGTTATCTTCATTAGTTTGCTATAGCTTTTAGATTCCACAAATAAAGTGATATCATGCAGTATTTGACTTTCTTTGTCTGACTTATTTCACTCAGCATAATACCCCTGAAGTTCATCTATGTTGTTGCAAATGGGATAATTTCCTTTGTTTCTATGATTATAAAAGTAGTCCTTTGTGTGTGTGTGTATGTATGTATGTGTGTGTGTATACATACATATATATATATATATATACATATATATATATATATATACATACACATACCACATCTTAACAAATAATTTAAAAATTTTTATGGAACACAAAGGACCCAAAATGGCCAAAACAAAATTGAGAAAGAAGGAATCATGCTTAATAACTTCAGACTACATTGCAAAGCTATAGTTATCAAAACAGTATGGTATTTTCACAAAAACAGATCAATAGAACAGAACAGAGAGCTCAGAAATAAACCAATGCATTATGGTCATTTAATCTATAACAAAGGAGGTAAAAATATACAATGGAGATAAGACAGTCTCTTCAATAAATGGTGTTGGGAAAATTGACAGCTGCATGTAAAAGAATAAAATGAGAAAATTCTCTAATACTATATTCAAAAATATATTCAAAATAGATTAACAACATAAATAAGGCCAGACACTATAAAACTTTCAGAGGAAAACGTAGGCTGGACACTCTTTGACATAAATCATAACAATACTTTCTTTCTTTTTTGATCTGTCTCCTAAAGCAAAATAAATGCAAAAATAAACGCAAAAATAAACAAATGGGACCTAATTGAACTTAAAAGCTTTCTGTATATCAAAGGAAGCCATTTAAAAAAAAGAAAAGCCAACCTACTGAATGGGAGAAAATATTTGCAAATGCTATGAACAATAAGTGCTTAATATCCATAATATAGAAACTGGATACAATTCAGCATCAAAAACAAATAAACAGAAACACCCTGATTAAAAAAAAAAAATGGGCAGAAGACTGGAATAGACATTTTCCTAGAGAGGACATACATATAGCCAACAGGTATATGAAAAGATGCTCAACACTGATGATCATCAGGGAAATGCAAATTAAAACCCCAATGAGATATCATTTCACATCTGTCAGAATGACTATCATCAACAAGAATACAAGGGGACTTTCCTGGTGGTCCAGTGATTAAGACTCTGCCTTTCCACTGCAGGGGGTAAGGGCTTGATCCCTGACCAGGGAATCAAGATCCCACAAGCTGCACAGCCAAAAAAATAAAAAAACTAGCAAACGTTGGCAAGGATGTGGAAGGGAACTCTCATACACTGTTGGTAGGAATGTACAATGATGCAGCCACTGTGAAAAACAGTATGAAGTTTTCTCAAAAAATTAAAAATAGAAGTAAATATGATACAGCAATTGCAATAAGGATATATATCCAAAAGAAACAAAAACACTAAGTAAAAAAGATACATGCACCCCAATGTTCACCACAGCATTGTTTATAATTGCCAAGATATAGAAATGATGTAAGAGTTTGCCAATAGATGAATGAATAAATTATAGTTCATTGAGCCATTAAAATAGTGAGTAAATTATTACAGCACTTAGCCTACACAGACTGTGATTGTTTAATCTGCTTGGTCTCCCCCACTATAAACTAGAGTACTCTCATAGAAACAGGTTTTGTTCTATTCTAGATTATAGCTGAAACACAGTATATTGCACATGATGACCATTTATTTCTCTCTATTTTTAAATAAATTGAATAGTGTATAGTAAAATGTACCAGTAAAGTTTCATAGGAAATATTGTCCTAAATACAGTTTTCAGTTTTTACATTGGGGAGGGGTGATGCAAGACTTCATTAGGCACAGTCTTCAAAATATCTTTTAGTAAAGATCTTAAAGGTAGAACTTGATTTTGCTTCAGAGTTCAAAGCAAGTGGTAACAAAAAAAAAAAAAAAAATTTGCAAAACTGTTTTCCAGACTTCTATTTGCAGGTTTGGGTGGGATGGTGAGAGCATTTGTAAAATATTAGTCAGAAGTAACTGACTCAAAAGCTCCTTGCTGTAGTTGCAGTGATTTGAAATGTCCTTCAAACCGCCACTGGGGATTTAGCGCCAATGGAGAGAAAATGAAAGGTAATTTTCTTTCCTTTTCAAAACAATAACCAATCACAGAATCCAAGACCTTCTGCTCTTCTCATAGTACAATGAAATAGCTTTTGAAGTTCAGACAAAATAGAGACACCTGACAAGCAATATGAGCCTCAGTCAGCAAGCACCCATATACTTATTGCCAACACATCTCTTTCTCCCCTTCATTCTACAGCCAGAAACACTTTATACACTGACTCCTTTTGGGAAACCACCTGTTTGAGGCCACTTTCAAAAGGGCTCTTCATAAATCTCACCCATCTGTCTTTTTTTTTATCGTCCACATACTGGTTAAATTTAGTTCTGTTTAGCAGAACCTCGCTTTCAGACATATAGCTCCTTTACTTTCAGCCCTATTTAAAAAAAGGAAAATATAGGGAAGATGGTCAGATCTCCCTGCTTCTTTTCTGAAGAATCAAAAAGAGGAGCCTTTTCCTGCTTGACATGCAACTGCACTGCCTTTTAACCTGAGGTAAAAATCCTCAAGCCCTATTCCACAACTCATTTAGATTATTGCTGAATGACACCTTTAGGCTAGATTTTATGATAGCTTTTTTGTAGTTCACTTGCATCAGTGTTAATATGTCATTTACATTGGCAAAGCACTTGTCTCTTTAGTGTCAGGTAAATGCACAACTGGGTTTTCCAGTTGAAGCCGTTTCTCAGAGTTTTTATAGACATGAATGCAACTCTTGCTTCTCAGACTATTCCAAAGCTACCTTTCGTCTCTGAGTACAAATATCGATGTAATCACCTATTGATCTAGTAGAGGGGACAACAGAAAGTATGTAACACCAGCCAGAAAGAGCAAAGATTCAATTCTTTCTAAGTCATGCTTCATGGTTAGGTCAACTGAACTTTGTACATGTGGCCAAAGTGCAAACTATTCTCAATTATCTTTTCTTTTTTGAAGGCTGAGGATAAAATAGATCACAAACTTTCCTAAGTGGTAGACAATGGATTTTTGGCAGGTGATTTCACCAAGAAAGCATGCCCTTCAGCTCATGGAATATGCCTGACGCAGGTGAGAGAATGAACACACAAGAAAGGAACTGGAATAATGGTGTAGGTCCTTTCATCTTTGTGTATGTGTGTGTGCCAAGTTGCTTCAGTCATGTCTCACTCTGTGCAAGTCTATGGACCATGGCCTGGCAGGCCCCTCTGTCCATGGGATTCTCCAGGCAAGAATACTGGAGTTGGTTTCCATACGTTACTCCATGGGATCTTCCCAACCCAGGGATGGAACCCGGAATGTCTTAAGCCTCCTACATTGGCAGGTTCTTTACCACTAGAATCACCACCTAGGAAACTGAGTTCTGACTAATTGTTGCAGCTAAGGAAGCTGTAAGAGCTAAAGTCAATAACTTTCAACAGCAGAACTGTCCATGGTGAGGTATAATCTTGGCTGATGCACTTTTAGTATTTACGGATGTATACTGAAAATTGTTCTAAGAACTTCTGAAGATTTCCCTTTACTTTGGGAAAACCCCAGAGTTTATTTTCTTCCCTCTAAAGAAAAAACAAACATCTCATAAATAGCTTTTCCTTTAGTGTGTTTTACATCCAAAGACTACCATCTTTTATTTTATTTTTTAAACAGAGTGAGCTAGAATCAAATCATGTTATTTTACTTTCTTACTCATAAAAAATACTTTAGATTTCCTCACTGTAATTTTTATTTTTGCTATATGGCATCCCTTCTGGTATAATGTGAAAATTCCAAGTTTCATTAATGACTTGTAGCTTTATTTTATGTAATAGGAATATTTTAATTAAAATACTTCAAACTTTAAAAAGGCATTTTAACAGAAAATCTGGAATTCAAATGTTTTAGTCAAGGTCAGATATAATATTTAAAAATCATATCCAGAGGGAAAATTTCCACATGAAAATGATAATCATGTTATTTGAAGTCTAGTTTAAAAAGGGAACAACATAACATATGATCTCTTGTCATTTTGTAAACCTGTACACATATTTAAAGGTTGCTTTATCAAGTAGAGATAGACAAAATAAATGTGCAAAGACAAGAAGTAGGCAGCTTCCCAACCAGATTATATGGGTTTGATTTTACTTATTGAAGTCTGTCTCTTATACACATCTGTGATGCATTTTACAACTCTATTTAAACTAAAAAAAGTTTACTTCATATGAAAAATTTTCTGCTGTTAACCCTATTCTAAAACACTTCCAAATCTTGATTATCAAAATAACATGTCATTTTAAAGTTGTTTCTACATTAACCATTAACACAAGTAGATGTGACCCTTTAAATTAGTTAAAAATGACTTTTAATATCAATATTAAAGAGATTTCATCAGGAGAGGTTTCATTCATTGGGAGAGGTTCACTTTTATTTGAAATTGTTCGCACATGTTTTTCTTTGATGCCATTTTCATAGATTCAAGTTGGTACTAGATAAGCAATGGTAGGTAAGCAAATATTCAGGAAAAAATAAAATTTGAAATATCTAAAAGTACCTGTGTTGAAAAGTATCAAATCTATTTTTCATATGCATATCATAGAGTAGAAAAGCAGGTTAGATCAGGAAGAGAATATATTTTACAGTTTTGTCTTGTCAAACATATCAGAACCCCTAAGTAACATATTTTTGTCCCTTCCTTCTTGCCCTCTCTCTCTCTTTTTCATTTTGTTCCTTTTCTACTATATATGTAGCAGATTGAATGATTTAGAGCTTTGTTAACTGAACAATGAATCCTATCTTAAACCACATTGCAATTAACATAGAAACTGAGGAAAAATATTCTACAATAATGAAGGTTCCTGTAGTATAAGAGTTGTATAACACATATGGCAGGATATACTAACTGGGATAGCAAGTGGGGCTCTCATCACTAAAGCATGAGAGGCTTTTTGACCATGTGTTCGCATATTTTTCTTTTTTTAAATACGGGTTTTTTGGAAGCCCGAGTACTTTTTAAAGCATTCAAAGTACAGTGCACTTATAGAAAAGTGCATAAGGAATGAATCACACAAAAGCAGACACCAGTGTAACCACATCCCAGGTCAAAATATAGAATATTTCCACTGTGACAGAAACCCCATGCTACCCCACAAGTCCATTTCTCCTCTTCATCAAGGTAAACAAAGCATTATCTTGATTCTTAACCCTATAGTTCAGAGCTGCCTTGAACCTTAATAAATGTAATCACATATTACGTATTGCATTGTGTCTGGCTACTTTTTTTTTTTTTTGTGGCCATGCAGCCCAGTACTGCACCTCCCGTAGTGCAAGTGGAGAGTCATAATCACTGGATTCCCAGGAAAGTCTCCCACACTTCCTATACCCTTTCTATTGTTGATGAACATTGGGTCATTTCTAGTTTAGAGCAATTACAATTAATGCTGCAATAAGCATCCTTGTAATGGTACACGTGTTGTATATAATGAGTGGAATTGCTGGATCATCTGGTATGCATATGTTCAGCTTTTAGTAGATAATGCCAAACTGTTTTCCAAAGTGGTTGTAGCAATTAAACTCCCCTGAAATATATGTGTTCTTTGCCAGTATGTGGTAGGGGTACTTGCTTTAAATGTCTAGATCACATCAGTGAAATAGGAGAGAAGGAATGGACGCTTGAGGTGGAAAAAGGAAGACTGCTGATCTAGAGTCCAGTTGACTGGTAAGAGAGCAATGACTGTGCTGTGAGGGATCAAGATTTGAATGTCACTGCCAAGTATTTTCCCTTAAAGTTGGAGAACTCAAGAAGGGTTGGTGAGTCGAGTGAAAAGCATGGTAATATGTAGAATTATGAGGGTATAAATTAATCTGGCAATATAATTTTTGTGCAAAATAAATTGTGTGTGAATAGACACAGTTGATGTTCTTTCACAGGTAAATAAAACCAATACATAAAATAGGAAGAGTCTATGTATGAGAGTCATTAGAAATATCTAGAGTGATAGATTAAAGAGGAAAAATATCACAAGAGTAAGTTTGCTACAAAGAACTACTTTAATATCATTCTATTCAGAATACATCTTATTCTTCTTTTGTGATCAATTTTGAACATATTGTGTCTCAGAAGGGATATCTAATTATACTATTTTTTGATAAGGGAATTTCCCATTGGTGCTTACTCAACTGTTTTAGTAAGTGATTGCTTTATAAGGTAGTTATTTTATGATTATCCAATAAAGTCTGCCTTTAAAAAATATCCTCTAGAGCAGGAGCAATCACAGGTTTTACAGTTGAAGGAAATCTCGGACAACATCTAGTTAAACCTCATTTCACAGATGAGCAATCTAGGTGCACAATTGCCCAGTTACTTGATCAGGCTAAGGTACTAGTTAATGCTAATGCAGAAGAATCCAGGCCTTTTGCTCTATAAGATAATCATCATAAATTCACTTTATTAAAGAAACTGAAAATTGTCTTTCTTGACTTTCCTTACCTGGCCTATTTCTACACATCTATCAGAACTCATTAGAGTTCATCTACTTTAAGATGTCCTGATCTCTTTACTTTCATCTACTTTAAGATCTCTGATCTCCTCTCTCCTCAAGTCTGAATTAAATGTCATATTATGCCTTAACTGACATTTTATCATGACTTCTATCCTGAAATTTTCTATATACTTATCTCTTTGCCCACCATGTTGAGAAACCAGAAGATAGGCACTACTTTTTTCTCTGCTCTTAGGCCTTACCATTTTGTAAAAACTTAGTACTTGTTAAATATTTGTAGAATGAACTAAATGTATGAGAAATTGGCTCATAATCAGTTTGATATGTATTTAGCTAGAAATGGAAGACAAGATTTTACCCATTGTGTTAGACTCTTGGGCTGTTTATTGATACTTCTCTTCTTTTCAGGCACATGGTAGAAATATAGTTACCTGTGCCCTTGAAATTAGTACTATTTGAGCAGAAGTAACACATGTCACTTAAATGAGAAGCCTTTAATTGCCATCAACTTGCTCTTCCCTCCCTCCAATTCCAATGAACTCGGAGAATCTCTGGGTGAGGAAAACAGTCCTTAGCCAACCCATAATAGACATGTAGGATGACTGAGAAGTAAAATTTTATTGTTTTAAGTCTATAGGATTTTAGAGCTGCTACTGAAGTATAACCCAGCATGACCTGCTTAATTGGAACAGGCAGAGACCAGGGACTCCAGGAGAAAGTGAGCCTTTGTATGTGGAAGAGGTATGAACCATTGGGTCCAAAGGGTGGACTGTGGTAGACAGCTTCTAAAATGTATCTCAAAGGTCTTCATCTCTGGCATTTGTGTGTTTGTGGAATTCCCTCTCCTTTGAATGTGAGTTAGACCTGGGATTTGTTTTTACACACACACACATGCACACAGGATGCAAAAGTGATAGGATGTTGATTATGAATTAGATTTTTAAAAGACTGTGGTTCCTTCTTGATCATTCTTCTGATGTTTTCTTTCTTGCAGCCCTTGGTCTGGAGAAAGTGAGCTGTCATTTGGTGAGTTAACTTATTGAAAAACCTACATGGCAAGTGATTAATGACTGACTCTGGTTTACATCAAGGAGGATGTAAGGTTTGTAAATGGTCAACGAATGAGCTTGAAAGTGGATCTCCTGAGCTTTGCCAAGAGTCATGATAGTATACTTGGAAATGGATCATCTTCCATTTGGGGTTGAAGTGACCCCATTCCTGGCTGATACTTTGCAATGTTGTGAGAGATCCTGAGTCAGAGGCATCCAACTATACAACCTTAATTCAAAATTCACAGAAACTATGAGACAATAAAAAAAAGTGTGTTGTTTCAAGCTGCTCTGTTCTGAGATAATTTGTTATACAGCAATAAACAACTAGCACATTTTGTAATTCCCTGTGTAAGTATACAGTTAACAATAGTGAAAATGCATTTAGTTTATGTCAGAATTAAAAATTTCTCTTTTAATTCTTTATTTATAGAAGAACCATAATATAGTTTATACCTTAATGGTGGATATATGAATCCAAAGCCACATCAGAATCAAATTCTTACTTTAGTTGTTTGAATCAGTTAATGATATAAAAAATGTACAGATGTGAATAAGGATTTCTGAATCTAAGTAAGATAATTACATAATAGTGATCAATATTTGGGATACTAAGAAGTCAGGTATTTAGGACCTCTTTGATTTTTCCAGATACCAGAAAACTTGATTTGTACATTAAGAAGAAACATGGGCTATATTAGACCATTTTCATGTTGCCCCTATATAAACTGATTTTACCTAAATAGCTAACCCAATTCTTAAACTGCTTCTGAAAAATTTATCAAAATACGGTCAAAAGAGTGCAGGGACAGTAAGCGGTGAGGGCTCTCAGGCTATTTTGAATCATATGAATCTGAAAATGAGGGCATGACACCTACACATTTTCCCATAGCTGTTCAATATCAAGAATCCAGGACAGTGCATATTCGGTAAATCAGAGTTAATGTTAAATCTATATAGCAAAGATGAAAAAACAAAAGCTCTGGGGAAAAAATTACAAAGTATTTCGAAGAAAGAAAGACAGCAGGTCTCATGTGAAAAAATAAACTCTCATGCTGAAAAATTTTCCACTAGCAACCTTATGACAATACAAAAAGGCTTTAACCCCACAGAGGGACGCTGCTTAGGTATTAAGCTAATAAGAGATTGGAAGACAGGTATTCTATCTATTAAAAGGATTTTCACTGGTGAATACAATTGTTTTCACATGTTTGAAGCCTACCCCGTTTCAATCCCACCAGGCATTCCTGATGAATACTGCATTTTCTGTGGAAGCAACAATTCATAATTTCCCTTTATTCTTGTTTGTTACTACAAAAGACTCAATCTCAGGGGCTTTGATTAAGACGATGAGACAAAGAATAAAACAAATAGAGTCTGTTAAATGTCTGCCTGAAACCAGAGCTGCACCACTTAATATGAAAGGCTCTTCAAAACCAGTAATGAAATAATCACCCTTTCTGCAAGACTGATAAGAAAATGAAGACGAGATGTAGATTTGGGGAAACTAATTTACACTGTTGGAGGAAAGAGGAAGAAGAGCAACTACAGAAAATCAACTGTTAATAAATATCAGCGACTGCAGAGAAATCACAAGATAAGCTGCTAGCATATGTTCCTCCAGGTAGAATATGGCAATCATTTCTCTGAGAAGAGAAGCTGATAAGCCCCCCAACCCCCTCCAACAGGCAATCATTTTGCATTTTACATTATTTGAAAAGAGCTTGATTATTTTCCTTTGAAAGAAACCAGATTGATTCACATTTACCTGTCAACAGAATGTTCTATTCCTCTGTTTTGCCTGCCTATTTAAAGGCATATGACCTGACGATGAAATTCTATAGACAAATATTTCATCAGATGTAAGTAAATAATAATGAATGACTAGCTCATGTTTTTTATGTGTTTTTTTTTTGTGCTAAATTAAAATCCACAGCTTGGTAAATATAACTTGATATTCACAGTGAAGGATTGAGATCATGAATATTGTTTTAGTCAAGGTCAGATATAATATTTAAAAATCATATCCAGAGGGAAAATTTCCACATGAAAATGATAATCATGTTATTTGAAGTCTAGTTTAAAAAGGGAACAACATAACATATGATCTCTTGTCATTTTGTAAACCTGTACACATATTTAAAGGTTGCTTTATCAAGTAGAGATAGACAAAATAAATGTGCAAAGACAAGAAGTAGGCAGCTTCCCAACCAGATTATATGGGTTTGATTTTACTTATTGAAGTAGAGTCCTGGGATCCAGAGTCTTAGTGAGATGGTGATTCTAGAAGAACTTATTTGTGTAGTATTTCTAAATATTATACATATATTGTGCATTATAATCCATTCATGGATCAGTCTTGTGGAGAAGGGGCTTCTGTAACTTAATGAAGCTATGAGCCATGCCATGCAGGGCCACCCAAGACTGACAGATCACACTGAAGAACTCTGAGAAAATGTGGTCCCCTGGAGGAAGATATGGCAAATCACTCCAGTATTCTTGCCTGGAGAACCCCAGGAACAGTATGAAAATGCAAAAAGATGACACTGGAAGATGAGCCCCTTAGTTCTGAAGGTATCCAGTATGTTAATGGGCAGGAGCAGAGGGCAATTACTAATAGCTCCAGAAAGAATGAAATGGCTGGGCCAAAGCAGAAATGACTCTGCTACGGATGTATCTGATGGGGAAAGTAAAGTCTGATGCTCTGAAGAACAATATTACATAGAAACCTGGAATGTTAGGTCCATGAATCAAAGTAAATTGGACATGGTCAAGCAGGAGATGGCAAGAGTGAACATCAACATCTTAGGAATCAGTGAATTAAATTGGATGGGAATGGGCAAATTTAATTCAAATGACTATTATGTCTACTACTGTGGGCAAGAATCCCTTAGAAGAAATGTAATAGCCCTCAGAGTCAACAAAATGTTCCCAAATTCAGTATTTGGGTACAACTTCAAAAATGACAAAATGATCTTGGTTCATTTCCAAGGCAAATCATTTAATATCACATTAATCGAGTCTATGCCCCAACCACCGATACTAAAGAAGAAGTTGATCAGTTATATGACGACCTAGAAGACCTTCTAGAACTAACACCAAAAAAGATGTCCTCTTTATTAGAGGGAATTGAATGCAAAAATTGGAAGTCAAGAGATACCTGGAATAACAGGCAAATTTGGCCTTGGAGCACACAGTGAAGCAGGGCAAAGGCTAACATTGATTTGTCAAGAGAACGTACTAGTCATAGCAAACACCCTCATCCAACAACCCAAGAGATGACACTACACATGGATGTCACCAGATGGTCAATAGTGAAATCAGATTTATTATTCACTTTGCAGCTGAAGATGGAGAAGCTCTCTAAGTCAGCAGAAACAAGACCTGGTGCTGACTGTGGCTCAGATCATGAGCTCCATATTGCAAAACTCAGGCTTAAATTGAAGAAAGTAGGGAAAATCACTAGGTCATTCAGGTATAACCTAAGTCAAATCTCTTATAATTAAACAGTGGAGGTGACACATAGATACAAGGGATTAGATCTGGTAAATAGAGTGCCTGAAGAATGATGTAACATTATACAGGAATAAGGGAACAAAACCATCCCAAAGAAAGAGAAATACAAGAAGACAAAGTGTTTGTCTGAGGAGGCTTTACAAATAGCTGAGTAAAGAATAGAAGTGAAAGGCTAGAGAGAAAGGGAAAGATATATCAACTGAATGCAGAGTTCCACAGAATAGCATGGAGAGATAAGAAAGCCTTCTTAAATTAACAGTAGAAAGAAATAGAGGAAAAAAATAGAATGGGAAAGACTAGAGACCTCTTAAAAAAAATTAGAGATATCAAGGGAATATTTCAGGCAAGGATGAGCATGATAAAGGACAGAAATACTAATGACCTAATAAAAGCAGAAGATATTAAGAAGAGGTAGACGAGTACACAGAAGAACTATACAAAAAGGGTCTTAATGAACCAGATAACCACCATGGTGTGGTCCCTCACCTACAGTAGGACATCTTGGAATGTGAAGTCAAGTGGGCCTTAGGAAGCATTACTACAAACAAGGTAGCAGGAGTAACAGAATTTCAGCTGAGCTATTTAAAATCCTAAATGATGATGTAATAAATTGCTGTACTCAATATGCCACCGAATTTGGAAAACTCAGCAGTGGCCACAGGACTAGAAAACATCGATTTTCATTCCAGTCCCAAAGAAGGGCAATGCTAAAGAATGTTCACACAATCTTACAATTGTGGTCATTTCACAAGCTACTAAGGTTTTGATCCAAATCATTTAAGTTAGGATTCAGCAGCTCATGAACTTAGAACTTGAAGATGTACAAGCTCAGTTTAGAAAAGGCAGAGAAACCAGAGCTCAAATTGTCAACACTCAGTGGATCATGGAGAAAGCAAGGTGATTCAGAAAATCATCTACTTTTGCTTTTTTCACTACACGTTAGCCTTTGACTTTGCAAATTGCAAAAAAACTGTGGAAAATTCTTAAAGAGCTAGGAACACCAGACCACCTTACCTGTCTCCTGAGAAATCTGTACGCAGATCAAGAAGCAACAGTTAGAACTGGATATGCAACAAGGGATTGGTTCAAAATTGGGAAAAGAGTATGGCAAAGCTTTATATTGTCACTTTGCTCATTTAATTTATATGCAAACTGTCAGGCTGGATAAATCATAAGCTGGAAACAAGATTGCCAAGAGAAATATCAACAATCTCAGATATGCTGATAATACCACTCTAATAGCAGAAAATGAAGAGGAATTAAAGAGTCTATTAATGAGGGTGAAAGAGAAGAGTGAAAAAGGTGGCTTAAAACTCAACATTCAATAAACTAAGATCATGGCATCCAGCCCCATCACTACATGGGAAATAGAAGGGGGAAAAGTGTAAATAGTGATAGACTTTATTTTCTTGGGCTCCAAAATCATTGGTGACAGTGACTTCAGCCATGAAATTAAAAGATGCTTCTTGGAAGGAAACCTATGACAAACATGGATAGCATATTAAACAGCAGAGACTTCACTTCGCTGACAAAGGTCCATATAGTCAAAGCTTTGGTGTTCCCAGTAGTCATGTACAGATGTGATAGTAGGACCATAAAGAAAGCTGAGTACTGAAGAATTGCTTTTGAACTATGGGGCTGGAGAAGACTCCTGGACTCTTGCAGTGGAGGGTTCTTTGGACTCCAAGGAGATCAAACTAATCAATCCTAAAGGAAAGCAGTCTTGAATATTCTTTGCAAGGACTGATGGTGAAGCTGAAGCTCCAATACTTTGGTCATCTTATGCAAAGAGCCAACTAATTGGAAAAGACCCTGATGCTGAGAAAGACTGAAGGCAAACGGAGAAGAGGTTGGCAGAGGATGAGATGGTCATATAGCATCACTAACTCAACGGACATGAATTTGACCAAACTCCAGGAGACAGTGGAGGAAAGAGGAACCTGGAGTCCTGCAGTCCATGGGGTAACAAAGAGTCAGACACATTTTAGTGACTTAAGAACAACAACCAAGGAACAAAATGTTTCTCTAAGCATCTAAAAATTTGGGTTCTAATATGAGTTCTCCAGCTTATCAAATTGGTATATTCAGCCAATCAGTGAAACATTTTTACCTTTAGCTTTCTCATTTCATCAGATGAAAGATATAAATAAATGAATAATATCATCAAGGGCAAATCTAACACTTAACAAATGAATCTGATATATCACAATGATAGAACATAACTTAATATATTATTTATGTATTTGCATATGTGTATGTGTGCTGCTGCTGCTGCCAAGTCACTTCAGTAGTGTCCGACTCTGTGCGACCCCATAGACAGCAGCCCACCAGGCTCCCCCGTCCCTGGGATTCTCCAGGCAAGAACACTGGAGTAGGTTGCCATTTCCTTTTCCAGTGCAAGAAAGTGAAAAGTGAAAGTGAAATCGCTCAATCATGTCCGACCCTCAGCGACCCCATGGACTGTAGCCTTCCAGGCTCCTCCATCTATGGGATTTTCCAGGCAAGAGTACTGGAGTGGGGTGCCATTGCCTTCTCCAACATGCATATATATGTATGCATGTGTGCATACATATACACACACATATACATACATATACACACATATATACATACATATATATATACACACACATATATACACATACATGCACACACACACACATACCCCTTAAAAAACAAAACATTAAGCTGTCATCGTGACAGCATTCAAAGCTATGAAAACTTTACCCAAAATCTGAGTTAAAGATAATTCACATTGAAGCTCAATTTCACAATGCTACTCAAATAATTCCCAAATAAATTTAGCTTAAAGTTCAAGTTTACAAAATGAATCAGAATATTCTGTGTGTGGAATGCAAAAATGATCCTATGAAAATGGGAAGAATTTTTTTGGTGACCGGAGCTCAGTGTACATTATCAATAAAATATCAAATTCAACCTAATGAGAGGCCTACAGGAAGGCCTATTTCTACCATGCCAACAGGGAGACCCATTTCTAGGGGTTCACATAGGAATTATGGTAGCCTCTGTTTTATTATGTTTCTCAATGAAGTTGATATTAATATGAACTTTTACCATATTCAGGTTTTTAATTAAAATATATATATTTTTTAAACCTGAAGACAGCAAAAATGCTGAAACAGTGACAGCTTTTATTTTCTTGTGCTCTAAAATCACTGTGGATGGTGACTGCAGCCATGAAATTAAAAGGTATTTGCTCCTTGGAAGAAAGCTATGACAAACTGTATAGCATACAGGTACATCACTTTGCTGACAAACTCTGTATAGTCAAAGCTATGGTTTTTCTAGTAGTCATGTATGGATGTGCGAGTTGGACCATAAAGAAGGCAGAGCACCAAAGAATTGATGCTTTCAAATTCTGGTGCTGGAGAAGACTTAAAGAGTCCCTTGGACAGCAAGAAGATCAAACCAGTCAATCCTAAAGGAACTCAACCCTGAATATTTATTGGAAGGACTGATGCTGAATGTGAAGCTCCAACACTTTGGCTACCTGATGCGAAGGGCAGACTCATTGGAAAATATCCTGATGCTGGGAAAGACTGAAGGTAGGAGAGGAAGGGTGTGACAGAGGATAAGATGGTTGGATGGCATCACAGAGTTGATGGACATGAGTTTGAGCAAGCTCTGGGAGTTGGAGATGGACAGGGAGGCCTGTCCATGGGGTTGCAAAGAGTCCAACATGACTTACTGGCTGAACAACAATATTGTGTATTTTTTTTTTTCCCTCAAGTCATCACACAACCTGAAATTTTTCATCTGAATTGAACATTCTTCTCTTTCAAAGAGTATGCAACACTGTTGTTCTTAGCCAGGTATTAACAGTTTTCCTCAATCACAAACATTATTTAAATGCAAAAAAAATCTGTGCATGTAAAGATACTTTTTCAAAAAATATAAATGGATTATTGATTTTTCACAGTGCTAAGGAAGGAAAAGACTCTGATGCTGGGAGGGATTGGGGGCAGGAGGAGAAGGGGACGACCGAGGATGAGATGGCTGGATGGCATCACTGACTCAATGGATGTGAGTCTGAGTGAACTCCGAGAGATGGTGATGAACAGGGAGGCCTGGCGTGCTGCGATTCATGGGGTCGCAAAGAGTCGGACACGACTGAGCGACTGAACTGAACTGAAGGAAGTGAAATAACTGTAGGCTGTCAAGGGCAAGAGGGAACAATTACCTAAAAAGTAATGCTGGAAACACAGTTGTGGGCAGGTCATAGATAAATCATGACTAATTAAGTAGAAAGGTTTTATAAATGCTGATGTTTAGAAACATGAGAAAAACATTTTATGCAACCTGAAATTCATTCCTTTACATAAATTATTTTGGAAAATATAAGGAAAAAATGCTTCTCTATTTTGGAGGATAGTCAATGGGACTGAAAATTGGGGCCAGGAGTCTAGCCCATGTTTGATCACTTACCAGTTCTGAGATTTTGAGTGAATATTTAACATATCTGAGCTTTCACATTCTCAAGTGGAAAATAAGATAATGTTTCTACCTTTCAGAATATCTGCATGGCATTGTGTGGTAAAAATCACAAGCAATCAAAAAGCTAAATAATTGCTCTCATCAACATTTTAAGGTTTCTTCCTATTGTCTGGGATACAAAATGAATTGTATCAAATATGGGACTTCCCTGGCAATCCAGAGGTTAAAACTCTACTGGTTGGGGAACTAAGATCCCCCATGCTGTGCCATGTGCTAAGAAAAAAGAAAAGGAAATAATAAAAATAGATATTATATCAAATAGTCATGATTCTGATCAAATGTGAACTTTGAGTCCATCCATCAGTTCATCCATTACCCATCTAACCAATCATTCAATATTTATTAAGCACCACTGTAGGCAAGTCACTGTTTGAAAATTCAGTAATGAAAAATGTAGTATCTCTGCTTTCATCTAGACCATCATAGTCAAAGAGTGGTCTTGTCTGATGTTGATATGCTATGAAAATATTTAGTCTCAACCAGAGAATTCTGAAACTCACAGCTGAAGACTAGACCAACCCTAAGGCCTATATAACAGTATCAGGCTGGCTCCTAGACATGAGGTGCTGGTTTTCTCTTTCCTAAAAGGAAGCATATAAAAATCAGAGTCAGAAGAAGTGCAAAGAAATATAGCTATTTTTTAATATTCACAACAGTTCAATGAAATAAGTACTATTTTAGTATGTGTGTTAAAATTATGCACACAAAGCATTCAACATAGTGGTTGGCATGCAATTTGTGTTCAATAAAACAAATAGCTATATTTCTTTGCACCTCTTCTTACTGTGATCTATTTTCATAGCATATCAACATCAGACAAGACCACTCTTTGACCATGACGGACTCGTCGAAAATAAGACCACTCCATAATCATGTCTGAAAATCAATGAAAATGTGAACTCTGTGAAAAGTAAAAAATGACCAAACACTCCCCATCTTGGCTCATATGAGTGATTGGACTGTTGCTTTCTGTCTAGTTACAGTTTAAGCCTTGCTTGGTCTTTCTTCCTTCTGGGTAAGATTAAGATACCCAATCCAAGAGTTACCTCTACTTTCTGGCAGCATCTAATGAAGAGTGAGGACCCATTTCTTATACCCTCCCCAAAAGCATTTAACACAAGCCAAAATACTATCACACTTTTACTAAAATATCCCGTAACACTCCATGATATATGGTTTCCCAGGCTTAAAAAAAGATCAATATACCCAACTCTTCCAGTACAGGTGTGTTCCTGGAGGACTGGCTGGACGGCTTGACACACCTATGTGCCATCTCTCCTGCTTCCACACGTTGTTATTTGTCTACCCTGCTGTACTAAGTCTTCCGTACTACTTTAACTTCCTTTTCCTGTCATTAGTCCTTTCATGTTAAATGGTTCCTGAAAGAAAGAATGAATGTTTTCTTTCTGTGTATCTAATTCTTATGGTTCTTTTTTATAGCCTTAGCCTAGGTTGTGAAAAAATTGCCTCAGGAAAAAATGGGCTCATCTGGCTCAGACAGTAAAGCGTCTGTCTGCAGTGCAGGAGACCCGGGTTCAATCCCTGGGTTGGGAAGATCCCCTGGAGAAGGAAACGGCAGCCCACTCCAGTACTATTGCCTGGAAAATCCCATGGACGGAGGAGCCTGGTAGGCTACAGTCCATGGGGTCGCAACGAGTCGGACATGGCTAAGCAATGTCACTTTCACTTTCTGTCAGACAAGGAGGAGATTACACAGCATTAAGATCTCTGATACTGAAATCTCTTAGAATTCAGGCAATGTTCTTTCAAATGAAAGAACATTGGAAGACTGCTAGGAAATTCTGAATTTCTCTAAGAGAATAAAAGCAAGCATATAGGTTTACTCATATTTTTAGTTATAGATCTCTTATATTTACTTGAGTTCAGTTACTTTAATTTCACTTAGATCTGTGGCTTTATATTTCTTCAATCTTCCAGTGGGTGATTTTGTGGATTATAAATACATTTGGAATTAACTGGGTTGAAAACATGCATCATAAAATCAAAGGAAACTTAAAATGTAAATTTTGTTAATTCTTCTACCCTATCCTAAGTATCCAACTAAAATTTCACTGGAAATTAGCTCTCATGTGGGGAGTTTGTAGCCCTTTGTTAAATCTTTTTGTTGTTGTTGTTCTGAATTTTATCCATTTAGTAAACATGAAACCACTTAGAAATTAAGGATGTTTTTGGATAGATAAAACTGCTGGTAGACACATGAGATGTGGAAATACACTACTTTAGTTTTCTCTCACTCTGAAGAAAGTCAGTCTTGAGAATTTTAGATAATATATTCTCCATAAATATTTTTAGTAACTCAACTTGGAATGCCCAAGATTTTATATTTCAATGGGATAGTGTTACTGAGGGAAACTGGCCCAAATGGAAACATATGGAGGTAGTTTTAACCTAAACTTAATTCCTACATGTTCTAAAATAAAAATGAGCTGGACTGAGACCTTGTGGTTCCATTGGCTGAGGGTGTCCAAAAGCAGTGTCTCATCTTAACAGAAAGCATCTGAATTTCCCTTCTGTTCTGGATAGATGACTATACAGTATTACTTCAAATGACTGGGGGTAGAATCATCTTCCTTGGTGGCTCAAAGGTTAAAGTGTCTGCCTACAATGTGGGAGACCTCGGTTCGATCCCTGGATTGGGAAGATCCCCTGGAGAAGGAAATGGCAACCCACTCCAGTATTCTTGCCTGGAGAATCCCATGGAGGGAGGAGCCTGGTGGGCTACAGTCCACGGGGTCACAAAGAGTCGGACACGACTGAGCGACTTCACTTTCACTTTCACTACCACTACTAAGTCACTTCAGTCGTGTCCGACTCTGTGCGACCCCATAGATGGCAGCCCACCAGGCTCCCCCATCCCTGGGATTCTCCAGGCAAGAACACTGGAGTGGGTTGCCATTTCCTTCTCCAATGCATGAAAGTGAAAGTGAAGTTGCTCAGTCGTGTCCAACTGTTAGCGACCCCATGGACTGCAGTCTACCAGGCTCCTCCATCCATGGGATTTTCCAGGCAAGAGTACTGGAGTGGGGTGCCATTGCCTTCTCTGTTAATTGAGCCCTACCTGTATTCTATTATATAAGGTCTGCCTTTGATTCTAAGGTCAGGCTTCTGGCTTCCAGATTCATCACAGCTTGGGTGCTTTTTAGAGGATTTCTCAGCCACAGAGGAGGATCTAAGTTATGATTAATTATGTATATAGCACCAAAGGTATCCACTGGCCTGCAGGTTAAGTGTTATCCAGAAGGCACAGATTGAAAGTTGATTAAGACTGGGAGGGGTTCCCCGAAAATGAGTGCTGAAAGAGACGTAATATCATCTTTCCAGGTAAAAAGACACAGAAGAGGCGATGATTATTGGCTGTTGTATCCAGAATACTTTCCAATATATGTTAAATTTAGCTGATTCCTCAAAGAAGGGTTCTGGGTCCTCTGCATGTGCTACTTTTGGGATAGGAACTGACTTTAGAAAACAAGGAAGACCTTTAAGCACAATCCCTCATTCAGGGACCTAGAACAAAACTCTATTGTGAAAAATACCTTTTAATTACCTTAAGTAAAACTATTAATCCAAATGTCAAATTATATACCTTGGTTCCTAGGAGGAATAAAGACAAGCAGATCAGAACCAAAGTATAAGTGGTAGGAAATGACAAGAGTACCATAAACAAGACCAAGATAAACTTAAACCTAAGGAAATTTTTAGCCATAGGTCACTTTGTTGGAAAGGTGAATGAAGCATCTGAACAAAAGAAATATTTCGGAGATACACCAAGACTAAAAAATTCTTGGACATTTAAGCTATACAGGTCAATTATTTAAGAAATAGGTGAAATAATTTAAAAAGTAACTTAAGATCTCAAAATTGATTTTATGAAAATGGACACTAACATTGTTTTACAGATACAATACATATATAGGTATGTATGTATGTATTTCTAATCCTAGTGATGAAACTGAATGTCCCTGCTATGATCACTGGACATGACATTGAAACTTGCATTGTGATTCCAAGTTTCCTCCTTTTTGCAGTGCAGTCTAGCAAATCTTTGAACTTATGACTGTGTATTGATAATACTATTCACCTATATAGGCTTCCCTGGTGGCTGAATGGTAAAGAAACTGCCTGCAATGCAGGAGAGGAGATGAAGCAGGAGCTATGGGTTTGATCCCTGGGTCAGGAAGATCCCCTGGAGAGGGAAATGGCAACCCAATCAGTATTCTTGCCTAGGAAATCCCATGGACAGAGGAGCCTGGTGAGCTACCAGGAATCTAAGGAGTTGCTAAAGAGTCAGACAGGACTTGGTGACTGAACAACAGCAACAACTAAACACCTTACCTATACAAGATTGTTATTGGTCCAGTGTGGGCATAAAACCTGATGACCCAGTTAAACCAAAGGGGCAGACTAATAGGCCATGGTTGAGGCAGGATTTTGACCATCACTGTTTGTGATCAAGGAAATGAGCGGTCCCTGTTCTTTCTGGTGGCCATCTTGGGACTATGAGGAAGGAAGCTTGGCAATAACACCAACACAAGGAGGAGGAGAGAAGGGAGAAATCACTGTGAATCTGAGCAGAAACCATGATATCCTACATGAGGAATCTTTCTGACCTCTAAACTTTTTGTTACGTAAGAACAAATGCAGTCCATTTTATTGGTAGTTTCTTCTTACATTTCCAAAATGAGGACTCTCTTTCCTTTTTGTCTGGATCAAGCAGGTATTAAATCTCTGAAAATGAAGACAGTCTATATATGTTAGACCCATTTATGGGCAAAGTACTAATTGATATCTCACATATGCATCTTATTTAACTTTACAGTTCCTAAACTATACGATAAGACAGTCGAAGGCAAGGAGAGTGAAATGATTTGCCTAAGGTACAAGGGATTTTAACCAAGACTGTCTGGTTACAGATCTCATTTTTTTTTTTTTATTCATTATGCCACTGATCAAAGAGATTATAAGTCTTTATGGACGATATCCCTATTTGGTAGATGTCTGCTAAAAACTGATTCTTCAAAAGGTATCAAGGAATACCCTGGATAATCATTAGTGCTTTTGCAGTGAATAAAATAATGACTAGATAGTGGTGGCAGTTGCTTTATGCTTCTAACCAAAACTGTAAAAAGCCTCAGAACAAAGAAATTATTAAAAGCCTGCATAAAACCATCACTGATTACATTTCCCTATGTGGTTTCCCTCTCTATTGTAGAAATTCTCTCCTAATTCAAAAGAAGCTATTATTAAAAAGCTAATCTCCTCTTACATGAAGAACAGTATAAGCTGCAAATATCTCAAAATGTGTACTAAACATGATTCCACTGAACGGTTAGAATAGCAGGACTATTATCAAGACATAAGGGAAAAGAATAGAAACCTCTGAATAATATAAGAAAATTCTTATCATGAAAAGTGGCTTATTTAACTACAAACAGTGACATCTTCAAAAAAGCATTCTTCTCTTTTTTGTAAGCAACACATAAAACTGTCAGATTCTACCACACACATGTCAAAAGAAGAAGAAAACTAAAATAAATGTTGAAAATAGGGAGCATTAAAAAGCAATGCTGAGCTGAGTGGAAGGAAACAGGAAAATAGGAAATGGAAATAAACTTTTGTGTTAGCACCTGGTGTCAAGGTCCTTCCTCTGCTTATCTTATTGAAGAAAAGCATGGAATATGTTTGTCTAGACAAGTTATATTTGGTAAAGGTGAATGAATCAAGCTTCCAAATCAATAATTCTGTTGATCCTAAGTTTATTTTAAGAACAATGCAAATATTAACTGGAATGTCTTTAAGTAATAAAGCAACAATATAGAAAATCCAGTGGTGAATAGAATACAATATTGAGGCTTTGTGATTTAAAAGAAAGAAAAAAACATTGATTTGTTACTATAGGATTATGAATATGCTCAGACATCAAACTTCTCTAACAGACTAAAAAAAATAATAATCTTTCCAATAAAAACAATTAACAAATGTCTTATGAGAATAGCAAAGCATTTAAAAAGTGAACATAATGTTCTATTGACTCGAAAATATTATGCAAAACAATTCTAATTAATTTAATTCAAATAAACTGTTTATTTTGACTAATTTTGAGGTGATAATCATATCACATTTCTTAAATTATTTCATGATAGTCATCAAATGTTTACTCATCATCGACATATACAAAACACAGGTCTAATAGTCACAGTACAGAAAAGACCATAGAGAAGAGTTATAGCCTTTACCTTCAAGAACTTTGTTGAGTATGAAACGCTTGTAATTATTAAAAGCAGCAGAATGTGTTGAGTTCACTAGGGGAACTTTAGTTGGGTTCTGATGCAAGAAGTGCTTATTTTCAATTGGAACATGAATAAAGGCCTCATGGTAGAGACAGCATCTGGATGGACTTTGGATTGTGTGATGGGGAGGACATGTAGATGTAGGGATCATGTTGGCAGAGAGACTAGGGCTCAGAAATCCCAGTTTTCCAGCAAGAATAACTAATATTGGTGGAATCTCTTCACTCTGCTGAATTTGTACTCTATTGTAACATGGATCTTCCTGCTTGATCTACTGCTTTCTTACATTTCTACACATTGATGACAAGGTCTGAGGTAAGCTGGTTAGAAATTAACTATGTATTTCCCTTAACATTCTTATGTATTTAAAAGCTTTCCATTTTATTCTGGAAATCTTTTGTATTGGGTATGGGCTTCCTAGGTGAATTAGTGATAAAGAACCCACCTGCAAAAGCAGGAGACATGAGAGACACGTTTTGATCCCTGGATTGGGAAGATCCCCTAGAAGAGGGCATGGCAACCCACTCCAGTGTTCTTACCTGGAGAATCCTATGGACAGAGGAGCCTGGCAGGCTACAGTCCATAGCTTTGCAAAGAGTCAAGCACTACTGAAGTAGCTGAGAAAGCACACACGCACAAGAGATGAAACTTGTCCCTAATAGCTGTTTTTCAGTCTTCTACTACTGTTGAACCTAGTTGACATTTTTTTCTTACACCAAATTCCACAAAGAAAGCTGTCATACATTTTTAAGTTCAAACTTTGAGGAAGTCATATTATATCAGATGCAAGTTTGATCAACAGTCTCCTCTCTTATCAGAATCTTGTCTAATTGGAGGAAAAAGTGGTGTATATTAGTGGCTACCCTGAACTTCAGTCTTACAGGTGTGAAGTCACAGCATGACTCACATTTGCATTGAGGAGATACAACAAGTGATCATCTGAACTGCAGCCCGTATCATGACCTTCTCAGAAAGATGTGCTCAGTTAGCACAGAGCACAGTTGCACAGCACAGGGACTTTATGGCCCCTCTGGTCTTGATCTTTGCACACTAACTTCTTACCTCCATTTAATTAATAGTCCTTTTCTGACGCTTCTTTAATTTGTCTCTTAAATTTTAATGTTTCTTCACATCTCCCTTCTTTTTCCTCCTCTTGAGACCTAGACACCTGTTTCCAGCTGCCTATCTGCCATCTCAATCTAGAAACAACAATCATGGTAATAACTATGAATTATAGAGCACATACTATGTGCTTGGGCACTGCCTGGGCACTTTACACTTTTCATTCAGTTTAAATGTCAAAGACTTCTAAAAATCAGATATTTTTCCTCTTTTATTCAAACATCAGAAAGTCTAGGTCATGCACTCAAGGTCATATGGCTGGTGAAACTAGGATGTGAGTCCATCCTAAAATCTAACCCATGAAATCCTTGCAATTTCCATTGTTTTACCATACATGTCACAGAAATATCATTGTCTTTGTTTTTCACATCATTACCATCAATCAAATTGCCAACATCCACTGGATCATAGAAAAAATAAGAGTTCCAGAAAAATATCTATTTTTGCTTTATTAACTACACCAAAGCCTTTGATGGTGTGGATCACAACAAACTGGAAAATTCTTCAAGAGATGGGAATACTAGACCACCTGACCCGCTTCCTGAGAAATCTGAATGCAAGTCAAGAAGCAACAATTAGAAGCAGACATGAACAACTGACTGGTTCCAAATCGGGAAAGGAGCACATAGAGGCTGTATACTGTGACCCTGCTTATTTAACTTATATGCAGAGTACATCATGCAAAATGCCAGGCTGGATGAAGCGAAAGTTGGAGTCAAGATTGCCGGGAGAAATATCAGTAACCTCGGATATGCAGATGACACCACCCTTATGGCAGAAAATGAAGAGGAACAGAAGAGCCCTTTGATGACAGTGAAAGAGGAGAGTGAAAAGGCTGGTTTAAAACTCAATATTCAAAAAACTAAGGTCATGGCATCTGGTCCCATCACTTCATGGTGAATAGATGGGGAAACAATGGGAAAAATGAGAGACTTTATTTTCTTAGACTCCAAAATCACTGCAGATGGTGACTGCAGCTGTGAAATTAAAAGATGCTTGCTCCTTGGAACAAAAGCTATGACAAACCTAGATAGCATATTAAAAAGCAGAGGCATTCTTTGCCAGCAAAGGTCTGTCTAGTCAAAGCTATGGTTTTTCCATTAGTCATGTGTGCTGTGAGAGTTGGACCATAATGAAAGGTGAGCACTGAAGAACTGATGGTTCTGAACTGTGGTGTTGGAAAAGACTCTTGAGATCCCTTTGACTGCAAGGAGAGCCAACCAGTCAATCCTAAAGGAAATGAGTGCTGAATATTCATCGGAAAGACTGATGCTGAAGCTGAAGCTCCAATAATTTGGCTGCCTGATTTGAAGAACTGATTCACTGGAAAAGACCACGATGCTGGGAAAGATTGAAGGCAGGAGGAAGAAGAAGGGGACAACAGAGGATGAGATGGTTGGATGGCATTACCGAGTCAATGGACATGAGTTTGAGCAAGCTCAGGGATTGGTGATGGACAGGGAAGCCTGGCTTGCTGCAGTCCATGAAGTTGCAAAGAGTCAGACATGACTGAGTGACTGAACTGAACTGAACCGCCTATCAATTCTCTCAAACTAGAAAACTTGAAATTATTTCTCCTATCCCTCTATAAATCATTAACTTAGTCTCTTAAATATCATTTTAATTCTCCTTAAATCTCACTGTTACAGCTAGGTTCTTATTCCATCTTTTCTGAGCCTTCAGCCATTTTTCCTGTCCCTGAACTTTCCCCTCTTTAATCCATTCTTTCAGTTTCTGCCACAATCATATTCTCTAAAGCATCCAAATTGGTTTACAGATAGTTACATTTTCTTCTTTATGTACCCTGCCTTTTCTTTGAGTTTCTGATATATCAAGGAGGTATTTTTTTACAAACCCAAACAAATCATAACTTAAAACACAGAAGAAGGTCCTTCAATTTTTACACAGGAAAAAAATGCCTCTTTCAGAGAAATGCTCTGAAAAGATCAGTTGTACAATAGAGTTAAAGAAGGATTGGAAGAAGAAGAAAATGAAGCTATAGAAGCTGGCTTTCTCTGTTCAGTAAACTCTTAGTCTTTACAGTGTGGATAAATACAGGCACTATATGTCTCTGATTTGGGGATCAGATTAAGTTGAGAACACTGAGGATTTTGCCCCAAGTGATCCAGTGCCTTTCTGGGTCAACTCAGATTAATACTGATTAAAATACTGCTAAAAATTAATGCTGTACATTAGGGAACAGATGTGAGGTCATCATGTGAGTTCAAGAATAGGGACTTCTGATTTCTAATCCAGCCTGATATCCTCTTTAGCTTTGGGGAATTGAGTTGGTAAATCTGCTTTGCAGAAACATGGCTCGTAAACATGCACAGGCCGTTTCATTAGTTAATATGCCTGATTCTTCCAGTGACCACATTTTTCACTGTAAATATATCTCTCTATAAACAGTTACTGGATTTTTCCCTCATTCTCTGGATTTATCTTTATTATCATCACAAAATCAGAATCATAAATTCACTGATAGTGTTAGTATGCTATGTTGACTAGTTTAATCCATTTATGTTTATACAAAGCCTACTTTAGACACTTTAAAAAGTTTCTTCACTTCTAAGCATTCTGGGGAACTCAGGTCCTGTATGCAATACTCACAAACCCCTTAATTACAGCTATGGAGTAGGTAAGCCTGACATAGTTCTAGGTCAGTTTTGATAAAATGTACAGATGAGTTGTTTAGACTGTATATATTTACACAAGATATTGCAACCAAATATTGAATCAGCCAGTTAGAAGGTGGTTCCAAATTGATGGCTTTGAATGCATTTAGGAAGAATATAGTCAATATATTCTTGGCCCTGTTGCAACTTAGTGAACATGGGTTTGGATATGCATTACCTGGAAACTGTGCATTTATATACATATACACATATGTATCTATACATATATGAAAAACTAAAAGAAACCTTCAAGAACCACTTCTAAATTTTAAAAATTAGTATTATTGTAAAACAATACACTGAACTAGGAATTTCAGAGTTCATAAGATAACTTATTGTTCTTGGAGAAGCATGTTAGCATAAGACATCCTAAATTATCTGTGGCATTTAAGAAAAGGTGAAGTATGTGGCTACTGCAGAATGCAAATTAATTCAGAGTAGCTTTGCAGATCTCTAGGGGTGGTAATTTAGTCTAATGGGAACTTAATAACTCATATTAAATACATTACTAATCTGATGCTTTGCTTACAGTAAATTAGAACCAGTGAAATTATAAATCGCTTATTGAAAGAAAAAAAATTATCTTCTTGAATTGAATTTGAATCTTCTCTTAACTAACAAACAGCAGGTAGGAAGAATTCTTATTGTTTCCAAATAAATTCTCATCAAGTTTCATATTCACACTAAAACATTAAGTAACCATATTTAATTCAGACAACTCAAACCGGTGCCTTTCATGTAATCATATAATTCTGTAAATATCAACTAGGACCTTTTCCAGTTCATATTTAACTATATACTACCTCCTTCCACCTAATGAGCAGGGAATGTGTGTTTAATTCTAAATATTTAGTAATCCATTGCTCAGGATCCTCCATGCTCAATGGCTTCTAATAATGATAATAATAGTAATAATAATTATGGTGCCCACCCAGATCATGGTCCAAAAAAAAATCTACAAAGGTATTCCAAAATTTGGATTCTGTGTAAATGATCATCCCATATAATTATATAAAACAAAGTAGTCATTAAGAGATTTTTATTCTCTTTGCTTTATCCAAGGTAACATTGACCACGTTTTTCCTAAAACCAAATATTCATTTATTGACCTTTCTTATAGGCTTTAGTTTTTGTCATTAGGCTGGTTGACAGTTATTTCTGCCTGATATAATTGCAAAGGATATACAGGATAAAACTTTATATCCATCTGTTCTTTTATTCATTCATTCACTCTTGTATAAAAATTTGAAGAGTTCCTACTTTTGCCAGACACTATTCTAGAAGCTTCAGAACATCAGTGAAGTAGACGAAGTTCATATCTTCATGGTTAGCCTCTGGTTGGGGGGACAAACAACAGACTAAACAAATCATTAGGTCAGCTGGTCCTAAGGTCTTGAAGGGAACAGCATGATGAGAGGAGCAGTGAGAATACCAGTGTAGGCTTATTATTTTGGGGTGGGAGGATTTCATGAAAATACTTAGGGACTTGGTACATTATAAGCACAAATTAAAACGAGAGAGTGAGCCACGGCGATACCCTGGAGGAAAAGCATTCCAGATACACAGGTGCTTTGGCAAAGGTTAAAAGGCTTGTGGCTAACATAAGATGCGTTTGCTCAAAAGGCAACAGACCTGTGTTGCTGGACCTGACTGAGTGCTAGGGAAGGAAGCAGGAGCTACGGTCAGAGCGGGGGTGGTGGAATATGGTTGGCCAGAAGACAAATAGCTTTACAGAGCACTCAAAGGACTTTCAGTTTTACAGTGGAAGAGATGCTGGAGACTTCTGAGTAGAGGAAGGGCATGATTTCACGTGTTTTTAAGTGACACTGGTTAATATGTGACGATCATACTGGGTAGAGGGCAGGGAAAGGCAAGATAGATCAGCAGGAAGGTGTTTGCAATAAAACAGCTCTGAGATAAGAGCTCAGTTTAGAGCTGAAGTAACAGATTTGAAGAGAAATGGCAAGATTTTGGATATATTATGAGAGTAAAATCATCTGATAATGCTGATGGAATCATCATGAAAATGAAAAGGAGGACAGTCAAGGATAAGCATTTTGGCCTGAAAAAGCTAGTATGATGGAGCTGCTATTATTGAGTGAAAGAAGACTAGAGGGAAGTCTTAAGCATACAGTGAGAAATCAGGATTTCCATCTTGTTAAATTTTAGATGCATGATAGATAACCACGTGGAGGTGTGGAATAGAGTGCTGCTGCTGCTGCTGCTGCTGCTGCTAAGTCGCTTCAGTCGTGTCCGACTCTGTGCGACCCCATAGATGGCAGCCCACCGGGCTCCCCCATCCCTGGGATTCTCCAGGCAAGAATACTGGAGTGGGTTGCCATTTCCTTCTCCAATGCATGAAAGCGAAAAGTGAAAGCGAAGTCGCTCAGTCGTGTCCGACTCCTAGCGACCCCATGGACTGCAGCCTACCAGGCTCCTCCATCCATGGGATTTTCCAGGCAAGAGTACTGGGGTGGGGTGCCATTGCCTTCCCCGGGAATAGAGTGTTAGATACATGAATCTGGAGTTTCATGTGGACGACAAAGCTGGGCATATTAATTTGAGAGGTGTTAGTATATGGATTGGGCTTCTATTTCCGAAAATATAAAATGCTCCTAAAATTAAAAAAAAAATATATATATATATATATATCAATCATCCTATAGAAAAATGTATTAGTAAAATAGTTCACAGGAAAATAAGTACAAATGGTTGTTTACCTTATATAAAGACTCAAATCTTGCTCATAATAAGGAATACACATGAAAGCTTTTGGACTGAACAAAATGCAAAAGTTTGACAACATACAGTATTGATGGAACTTTGTGAAGATAATCTTTGTGGAGAATTGTTCTCTGTTACATTACTGGTGGAAATGCAGAATGTTACAACTACTATTCAGGAAAATTTGGCAACATCTAGCCAAATTGACCCAGAAATCTCAATTCTAAAAATCTATCCCCAAAAAGTACTGGCAAAAATAACTAACAATAGATATGTACAAAGTTATTCACTGTAAGACTACTTGGCTTCCCTAAGGGCTCATCACTAAAGAATCAGCCTGCCAACACAGGAAATGCAAATTCAGTCCCTGGGTCAGGATGATTCCCGGGAGATGGAAATGGCAATCGACTCTAGTATTCTTTCCTGGAAAATGCCATGGAGAGAAGAGTCTGGAGGGGTTGCAAAGAGCTGGACATGACTTTTGGATTGTATCAAAGTGTCTTAATAATTATATTCTCAAAAAATAATTCAGTTCAATTCAGTTGCTCAGTCACGTCCAGCTCTTTGTGACTCCATGAATCGCAGCACTCCAGGCCTCCCTGTCCATCACCATCTCCCCGAGTTCACTCAGATTCATGTGCATCGAGTCGGTGATGCCGTCCAGCCATCTCATCCTCTGTCGTCCCCTTCTCCTCTTGTTCCCAATCCCTCCCAGCATCAGGGTCTTTTCCAATGAGTCAACTCTTCGCATTAAGTGGCCAAAGTATTGGAGTTTCAGCCTCAGCATCAGTCCTTCCAATGAACACCCAGGACTGGTCTCCTTTAGGATGGACTGGTTGGACCTCCTTGCAGTCCAAGGGACTCTCAAGAGTCTTCTCCAACACCACAGTTCAAAAGCATTAATTCTTCAGCACTCAGCTCTCTTCACAGTCCAAGTCTCACATCCATACATGACCACAGGAAAAACCATAGCCTTGACTAGAAGGACCTTTGTTGGCAAAGTGATGTCTCTGCTTTTCAATATGATATCTAGGTTGGTCACAACTTTTCTTCCAAGGAGTAAGTGTCTTTTAATTTCATGGCTGCAGTCACCATCTGCAGTGATTTTGCAGCCCCCCAAAATAAAGTCTGACACTGTTTCCACTGTTTCCCCATCTATTTCCCATGACGTGATGGGACCAGATGCCCTGATCTTAGTTTTCTGAATGTTGAGCTTGGCTAACTTTTTCACTCTCCTCTTTCACTTTCATCAAGAGGCTTTTTAGTTCCTCTTCACTTTCTGCCATAAGGGTGGTGTCATCTGCATATCTGACGTGATTGATACTTCTCCTGACAATCTTGATTCCAGCTTGTGCTTCCAGCCCAGCGTTTCTCATGATGTACTCTGCATAGAAGTTAAATAAGCAGGGTGACAATATACAGCCTTGATGTACTCCTTTTCCTATTTGGAACCAGTCATTCCATGTTCAGTTCTGACTGTTGCTTCCTGACCTGCATACAGGTTTCTCAAGAGGCAGGTAGGTGGTCTGGTATTCCCATCTCTTGAAGAATTTTCCACAGTTTATTGTGATCCACACAGTCAAAGGCTTTGGCATAGTCAATAAAGCAGAAATAGAGGTTTTTCTGGAATTCTTTTGCTTTTTCGATGATCCAGCAGATACTGGCAACTTGATCTCTGGTTCCTCTGCCTTTTCTAAATCCAGCTTAAACATCTGGAAGTTCACAGTTCACGTATTGCTGAAGCCTGGCTTGGAGAATTCTGAGCATTACTTTACTAGCCTGTGAGATGAGTGCAATTGTGCGGTAGTTTGAGCATTCTTTGGCATTGGCTTTCTTTGAGATTGGAACGAAAACTGACCTTTTCCAATTACATGTAGCCTATTTTGTAGAATAACAGATCATGGGGTCGCAAAGAGTCAGATACGACTTAGCGACTAAAACAATGACAATAATAGTAAAGTACTTGAAACAACTCAGATGTTCATCAGTGGGGGACTGGTAGAATAAATTATGGTATATCCATGTGATAGAGAGCCATGTAACTGTGAAAGGACTACTATGTACTGTTATGAAGTAATATTCATGATATATTGTTGATTGAAAATGTCAAGGAAGAGACTAGTACCTAGTGTTCTATTAATCATCTGAGAAAGAAAGTGTATGATTAAAGGTATGTATCTGTTTATATAGTTTTTTAAAGTGGGAGTGCAAACCAGAAATCAGATTTTTAAGTTTACTGATGGAGAAACGTAGGACAGAAGAGAAAGGGGAGAAAGTGCAGAAACAGAAATTAAGACTTACACTTACATTTTAATTCATATAGAAGAAATCAGATAAATGTACTATCTGTCCCCTTTGTCAATTTTTGTTGTTTTTCACTTTGAAATTACATAAATATTTTATACAATTATAAAACTAAATTAAATATAATAATCCCTATAATTACCGTGAAATTGGCACTAACAAATTATTTAAACACTCCAGGGCTAAGTTTCCTTATGAGCAACATAAAGAAGTTAAACTATAAGATTTTTAAGCGACGGATTTTTGACATGTATCAAAGAGTCTTAACAATTATATTCAAATAAATAATTACATGTAGCCTATTTTGTTGGAGAAGGCAATGGCACCCCACTCCAGTACTCTTGCCTGGAAAATCCCATGGATGGAGGAGCCTGGAAGGCTGCAGTCCATGGGGTCGCTGAGGGTCGGACACGACTGAGCGACTTCACTTTCACTTTTCACTTTCTTGCATTGGAGAAGGAAATGGCAACCCACTCCAGTGTTCTTGCCTGGAGAATCCCAGGGACGGGGGAGCCTGGTGGGCTGCCGACTATGGGGCCGCACAGAGTCGGACACGACTGAAGCGACTTAGCAGCAGCAGCAGCAGCAGCAGCAGCCTATTTTGTGAAGTAGCAATACTATTTTTTGTGGTACTTATGTAGTCAAAGACTCTGTGGTGTGTTTTGATTTATTATCTCTCTTAACCCTCACAGCTACTCTAGGAAGTAGGCATTCATTATTTGATTTTAAAAATAAAGAACTTTATTCCCTAGACAGGCTAAGTAACTTACCCTAGGTTACAAAACTATTTAAGTGTTGCAGACAGCCAGGATTTAGAAACAGTTTTATAAAATTTTAATATCTGAATTTTTCCCTTTCCAGTGTTAATGCTGCCTTCTCAAGCATAATGAACCATATAATTTTAGAAACACACATTTTTTTGCTACTCAAATATACTAGTCAATTCTGAATCTTCATAAAATCAACAGCACCAAAGTTACAGTATGCCTGAAAACAGAATAATTATTTTGCTATTTTAGATAATAAGGGCAATACCCACTATTCAGATGAAGATGTTTGTACTACAATAATATCTATCACTGTTTGGTGAATATTGTATTCTTAGCAATGTTCTTTACTACTTAAAATAATATATTAGGACATATGTAGTAGAAAAACAATAAAATAAACAACTGCCATAACATCACTGCCAAAGACTTAGGAAAATCATAGTAAATTCTCTAATCCACATGCAATGTCCCCTGCCACCCATAGACCTCTGTGCGATTTTCTCCTAGGCTAAAGTAGTTATTTTTTGCTAGATCTTATGATGTTTCCAGCCACTCTTTGCACTTTCCTATCATGCCTCCTCATGATTTAGTCTGTTTGTTTACAATTTGTGATTTTAAATCTATTGATGGTGTATTCCTGCAAGAGTTCTTGGGTCAAATCAATTGAGCAGCAAAGCAAATACTTATTTTAACTGCTTGCTAGTTCATTCCATCTTAAAAATGCCCTGAATGGCCAATCAATACAAAGTTGGGAGAAAAATGTAATAAGGAGCAAGAAATCTGGCATGTTGAGAAAGAAGTATTTCGTAGGCATAGCCAAGGCTGTTCAGACTCAGTGAGCATGATCTGACCACCAGATAAGGAAGTGATACACAGATGAGTTCTGTGTATTGTGTATTGATATGAGTACTATCCTCAATATCAATCCTACTAAGACAGCAGTTAGGGGCTTCCCTGGTGGCTCAGAGATTAAAGCGTCTGCCTCCAATGCGGGAGACCTGGGTTTGATCCCTGGGTTGGGAAGATCCCCTGGAGAAGGAAATGGCAATCCACTCCAGTATTCTTGCCTGGAGAATCCCACGGACAGAGAAGCCTAGTAGGTTACAGTCCACGGGGTCGCAAAAAGTTGGACACGACTGAGCGACTGAAATGAACTGAAGACAGCAGTTAGGGTGTCACTCTCCTATGATGCGATCTTTCTGCTGTTACAGTCATACACAGTTTCTCCTTTGCTTTTAGGGAGTGGATGTGTAAAAAGAATACTGGGGCAGAAGCTATACTGGCTTTCCTCCAGGACCATGTGCCTTGCTGTAAGTCACTTAGTCTTTTAATTCTCACCTTAAAAGGAGTGATGAACCTGGAACTCTATAACCATACAGAGGCTCTTACTTTCAAGATGGTGACTTATCTTTTTAGGTCAGGTTAAGAGTAAGATGCTGAATGAAATTTTAATTATTATTATACAACTATTGATTAAATGATGATAAAGCTAAGAGGAACTGAAGGGCCTCTTGATGAAAGTGAAAGAAGAGAGTGAAAAAACTCAAATTCAAAAAATAAGATCTTAGCATCCGGTCCTATCACTTCATGGCAAATAGATGGGGAGACAATGGGAACAATGAGAGACTTTATTTTCTTAGACTCCGAAATCACTGCAGATGGTGACTGCAGCCGTGAGATTAAAAGACACTTGCTCCTTGGAAGAAAAGTTATGACCAACCTAGATAGCAATTAAAAAGCAGAGACATTACTTTGCCAACAAAGCTCCGTCTAGTCAAAGTTATGGTTTTTCCACTGCTCATGTATGGATATGAGAGTTGGACTCTAAAGAAAGCTGAGCACCGAAGAATTGATGCTTCTGAACTGTGTTGCTGGAGAAGACTCTTGAGAGTCCCTTGGACTGCAAGGAGAGCCAACCAGTCCATCCTAAAGGAGATCAGTTCTGAATATTCATTGGAAGGACTGATGCTGAAGCTGACACTCCAATCCTTTGGCCACCTGATGTGAAGAACTGACTCATTTGAAAAGACCCTTATGCTGGGAGGGATTGGGGGCAGGAGGAGAAGGGGACAACAGAGGGTGAGATGGTTTGATGGTATTACTGATTCAATGGACATGAGTTTGAGTAAGCTCGGGGAGTTGGTGATGGACAGGGAAGCCTGGTGTACTGCAGTCCATGGGATCGTAAAGGGTCAGACACGACGAGTAACTGAACTGAACTGAACACAAGATATAGTGTTGCCCTATTATTTATACATGGTTATGGGTATTTAAGGGAGAAGGCAATGGCACCCCACTCCAGTACTCTTGCCTGGAAAATCCCATGGACGGAGGAGCCTGGTGGGCTGCAGTCCATGGGATCACGAAGAGTTGGACATGATTGAGTGACTTCAATTTCACTTTTCGCTCTCATGCTTTGGAGAAGGAAATGGCAACCCGCTCCAGTGTTCTTGCCTGGAGAATCCCAGGGACAGAAAAGCCTGGTGGGCTGCCATCTCTGGGGTCGCACAGAGTCGGACATGACTGAAGAGACTTAGCAATAGCAATATCAGTGGGTATTTAAAAGCGCTCTGTGCTAAATTAAATGTATTATGTTTTAATTATAGTAAAAATAATTTAAAGCTGCACTTGGGAAACCAAATACTGTTGTTACCTTTTTTCTTCTTTTTTTTTTTTTTTGTTATCCTTCTTGATTTGTAAGAGACCATCACTGATTAGGTCCAAAGGACTTGGGTGATTAAATTGTATTTATTAAAAACATTGTAAAAGTGTAGACTTTAGTCCCTTTGTATTCAGATATACTGGCACATCATGCTAAACAATATATGTAGCATCCAACAGCGGGCCCCTAATGTTCCTGAATATGGGTCCACCTTCAAATAAGACGGATAGATAAAAGTGAAGCGCTAAAAGAAACTGAAGAACAACTGGTGATCCTTCCCTTCACAGCATATCTTATGATTAAAATACTGTTCACAGAGAAGAAAATACAAGAGCAAGAAAAATTCAGCAAATCCTAAGGGCTTCCTTTCCATTTTCCATAGCAGAGCTTGCCCCTTCTTTAGTTGTATTTTCTTGAATAAGTGTAGCTATGTGTAAGGCCTTGTCATGCTCCTGGTATGTTTTCATCTTCTTTTATTTCTTACCTATTTTTATAATAAAAATGATAGCAAATATCTGGCAAACAGAGAAATGTAAACTGATTCTAGTGCTTGTCACCACCCCCAAACCAAATGGGAACCATAAAAGAAATCTCATTCCCAAACCAACGCAGTGCTGCCTGCCTCCTAGTAGCTAAGGAGAAGTGCAAAGTATCCAGGATATTTGTTGATGGACACCAGGCCTGCTCCAGCTGTCAAAAACACAGCTGTTGGGTTTCCTTTTGAGTGATCAGTGCTACCGATGCCCGCCAGCTAGTGTGTTCTCTGATAAGGTCCAGTGGAGAGCTGCAAAAGAGCTGAACACTTGGCTTCTAATAGCAAATGCAAAAACAAATTTCCCAACAAATTGCATTTTCAGCACTGCCTGATGCCATGCGATTTAACGGGCTGAATTTGTTCTAGTCCACTAACTCAGAAGACATCATGATGGAACAGTTTCTCTTGGTGACTGTTAAACGTTAAAGCAGTTAAGGATTTTTTTTTTTTTAACTTCTACAAAGCAGGGAGGTGGGGAGAGGGAAAGCTGATCAAGCTTATTAGAGCTGCTCAATTAGGAGAAAGCAAATAAGGCCATTTAACATCTTCATGAGGGTGAAACCTGTCAATGAAATCTCCTCATGAGGTTTTTTTTTTTTCTTTTAGTGCACATTTATAAAGTTTTAAACTGGGAAATAGGAGATGGAAAATTCATTATTTAGTATTTTCATTTTTTCCCCAAAGCCCTGTGTAAAAATACACCATAGACAGAAATACTGATAGATCCATTCTCAAAATGCTTCCTGTGTGGTCGGCACTATAGATTTATGTTAACTCATTTAATTCTCTCAGTAAGCCTCTGTGACAAGTACTAACACTACTACTTTTTGACAAATGAAGGAACTAAGGGCCAGAGAGGTTAAGTAATTTAACCAAGACCACAGACTTGTAAATGACAGCACCACAGCTTGAACCAGCCCTTCTGGGTTCAGAGTCTGTGCTCCTAATCACTATACATCTCCAGCTCTTGAAGTCACAGTACTTTGATATCTGTTTAATTACGGCACTACTGTTGGGCCCACTTTTGGGGAATAATCACTCAGTACAGAATCATTTTGATGATTCAGTTGTGTACTAATGATAGGAGTGAACAACAACTTGGCGAAACCAGCCCATTCATTTTTGAGAAGGAAATTCCTTTAAACATCATCCGCTGGTAGGAAACATATAATGCCTGCTTTCTCGTGTCTCTTCATTGACTCTTAGACGCGTGAGTCATGGCTTATAGTGGTTCTACAGTACCAGTAGTGGAATAGCTGCATATGTACACAAATTCAATGGGAAAGTTATGAAGCTACCAGAGAGCTGAATTTACAACCTGCCCACTTACTGCCAAACCTTTCCCTCAGTTCTAGAGAGAAATAAAAATACCCTCTCTATTACACAGTGTTGCTACATGAATTCAATGTGATAACATATGTGAAAATATTTGACAAAATGGGAGGTTTTACAATGGGTAGAAAACTGAATTGCTCCATGGATTGGGCAGGCTGGGGCAGACATGGGAGGAATTTCCCCCACTGCTGTGGGAATTAGACACAAACATGAAGCAGAGAGACTGTAAGGCAGAGTTGGGATGAAGAAAGCAGCTCCTCAGGTCTTGGAGAAGCCACCAGGTTAATTTCAAATAATTAGATTAAAACCCTGCTTTGCAGCTAACAACTAACGCATGTAGTTGCCCATGGTTTTCCTCATTCAATCAATCATTGATTCATTCAAGAACCATTCATGAAGACTTCCAGATAACAAGAATCGTGCTAAGAGGTCAGACCATCACAGCCGTGTAATAGCATAGTATCTGGCCAACAGTATAGTGGAGAAGGCAGATGAGTAAACAAACAAGTACTATATACCCTGCTGGCTTAGGAGCAAACATATCTATAAAAGTTCATGTAATGATCTTGACTCTGCTTTGACTGTTACATGTATCACATATTACTGGTGGAGTGATTATCAGCATGCACTCTGATGTCATTCTCCTGGATTAGAATCCAGATTCCATGATTTGCTAGCTATGTGACTTTCAGATAGTTACTAACCTTGTAAGGCTTTTTTATTTACATTTTCAATGAGAATTAAAATAGAGCCTACCTCACAGAGTTGTAAAATTCACATATGCTTATGTATGTAAAGAGCTCATTGCAGTACTTGGAAAATGTTTCCAACAAATGTTAACTGTTTTGATAATGATGCCAAAACTGACAGCCACCTGTGGCCAAGCCCTAGCCATTTCTCTCATTCAACCTCAGCTTCATCCTCTGTAATATGGGTTAATAATATCTACCTCACAGGGTTATTCAGAAGAAGGATCAAATGTGTAATCCTGGGTTTAGAAACTTAAAATTTCAAATTCTATATAGAACTGACTTCCTATTTGTCCATTCTTCCTTCATCTCTTTTTGCCTCAACTTCCCTAAAAGACTAAGCCCAATTATCCACACTGCCATCAACTTCCACATTCATAGTGATGTTTGCATAAGTAAGAGTGAGAAGTAAAGAAGCTGAGAACAATGAAACAGGATTGGGAGCAAGCCTAAGAGTAAACTTGGAAATTATGGGAGTTCCTATAAAACTTTAGCTACACTAATCACTTCACGGGAAATAGATGTGGAAACAGTGCCAGACTTTATTTTTTTAGGCTCCAAAATCACTGCTGATGGTGACTGCAGCCATGAAATTAGAAGACGCTTACTCCTTGGAATAAAAGTTATGTCCAACCTAGATAGCATTCTGAACTGAAATGACTTAGATCTAGAAAATAAGTTGTGTTTTCTTTCTATCTTGTGCTTTATATTGCTTTTTCTTCTAATTTTCTTATTTTAGAATGAAGCAACCCTCTCTTCTTTATTGAATTAATATTAAGAGTATAGATGCTGATATAATCAAATGACTTTATAATGTATAAGTGTGTTGACATAATAACAATATAATAAAACAATTTAAAAGAGAATAGTTAAGTCAATTATGATTACCAGCATGTAGTGCTTTCTACATTTGAATTATTTCTCTTCTATTTTTCCCTAAATTGAATCCCATGGGGCATGAGTTCTATGGAACTTTAAAATATAGAGGGAAAATTTTTTTATGAAAAAATGTGTTTAGGAAATGATAGAATTAGTAAATTAAAAAAAATCTTTAAATCCACTTAGATGCATTAATATGCAGATGAGAACTGAAAGTCCCCTTGGTCTAAAGAGGTTCTATTAGAAGGCTGTGGGTCTAGTTTAGAGCCAACAAGTTTCCACCACATTTCTACATCTTTCTAAGGTGGAATTCTAGGTAGATAAGCTGTGTTTCAACTGCAAAATTGGGCATGGGACCTCATAAGGTTTTAGTGTGAGAATTAAATAAATGAGTCAATACGAGTACTTAGGAAGAGTAACTGGCATCTAGTTAAACGCTTTATGTGCACTCTAAATAAAATAACCTAAAATGTGATTCAGTATTTTCCAAACTTGTTCATCTTCAAAATCTCCTTTCAAGGTGTATCAGTCTGGACCAGACATATTGAAATAAAACAAATAAACCCTCAAATTCATTATTACCTCTTCAATATCACAATTTTTGCCTTAGCTCAGCCATTATCCTCTCATCTGGTAATGTGTTGGCTACTTCTGACCTTCCTCTAATTCATTCAGGGCTCCATCTACACAGTTATTTTTCCAAAACACAAATTTGTATGTATTATTCCTCTCCTAAAAAAAAACTATCTTTCAGGATCTTATAAAGGTCCTATTTTCCAAAAGCTGTATGAAATCCAAACTTCCTCTTGTAATAGTCAATGCTCTTCAAAATCTAGCACCAGCCAATATTTAACATCACCATCCTTGGAGCCATTTTCCTCAATTAAACCTCACTCCCAACAAAATGCCACAGTAGCACCTTACATTTCAGCCAGTTTCCTTTTTGCCTTTGTTTGGCCTGTACTGTTTTCTCCACATGTTTTCTGACAAAATACTTCAGAAATGGCTTCCTTTTGGAAGTCTTTCCTGACCCTATTCTCTCTTACAGAAGACATACATTTATTATGATCTCTTGAGTGCAATAGCTCTTCCTTCCTGTTGCTAACAAAGCATGCATTCCATTGTATGACAGTGACTCCTTCCGTGTACACTCTGTTCCTGTCTAAACCCTCCAGGGTCAGTGGATGAAACATACTTGTTTATAGAACACCTGACTTTAGACCTGGAACACAGCAAGAGCTTAATAAATTCTTGTTGTGGTGTACTGAATAAAGAAAATAAAATATCTCTGGGAGATTGCTTGTTTCATTTTCCAGCTCTATTGGCCCTTCTCCATATTCACAAAATGTCAAGTTTTTGTTGCCCTTTGCTTTCAATTTATATATATATATATTTTTTTAAATCACTCTTATGCAACTCATAAACCCAGATGTAGATGAGCCTTGAACATTGCTTGATGCTCATTTTAACTTATTTTTCTTTGTCATACTTCATTTTTAAAACATATTTCAAAGCTAAGGCAAGAGAAGTGGCAGTTGGCTTAAGATCTCATCATTGCATTTAATCCTGCACCTCTCTTTCTCAGTAACAAAATATATTTCAGTCTCATTCTGACAACAAACATCAAATAAAGTATATTTCCAATATGAACACACCTGATAATCTTAGGTACAAAAAGGACATTTCTGTTTTTCTTCCTTTACAGAACGCTGCTAAATCAGACAAACTAAGGCCAAGCTCTCTAGTCACATGCATAATGGGACAGGCAAGGCATTGCAAATAAACCCAGGACTTTTGTCTGTGGTGGTATCATCAGCATTATTCTTCTGGTCTGGGAATACAAGCAAAGAGTAGCTTTCTCTGCTGTCATGAAAGCCGGCCAGTTGCAGCTGCGGTGGTAACAAACACCACAACCATATCCCAACCCACCTTCTCCAGAGGCAACACTGCGACCTCCCTGGGGCATCATCTTGGCATTCCCTCAATAGGAGAAGCCAAATAGGCCTTTTAGCTATGTTTCATCTAAGTAGCCCAGCTGTTAAGTAGCAAAATAAAAAGCACAGTTGTTGTCCAATGAAAATACAAAAAAAAAAAAAGAGAGAGAGAGTACCTTGGTACAAGGTTTTTCCACTAAACTGATTTTCTTTTTATATGTTGCATTGCCACTTAAAATATATCACAGTATCACATATGCATAAGTGTGAGTGGATATCCTCTTCAGATTTAAATTTAGAGATATTTATAACTGAAAATATTAGAAACATACAATTGCTAAAATAAAATTCCTAGGTGAAATAAGAGACTTAAACATTGCTATAGATTTTAAAATACTGTTCAAAAATATTTTTAGAAAAATAATTCTCAAGATGTACAGACTGATACTATATAGCTAATTTTCAGAGACTGCTCTGATTTAAAGAGAAATAAAATAGACTATATTTCAGGAACTGTTTCATTCAGAATACCAAATTTCACAGAAGATTTATTCCGTAATGATAATGCATCTCCTGATGTTTATTAAATTAAAGAACTTTATATCCAGGAAACTAATATCGAAAACATGTCCTGAAACATTACAGCACTTGTTTATAATTCCTTAAAAGTTTAAAGCAGTTGTCTGGTTTGTATTCAGGAAAAATCACAGAGATAAATTAAAAATTCTTCCCAATGATTCTTTCACTATGTACCATCAAGCAAACGAAAATCGTCTGAATGCATTAAGCCATAAAACCTATATCAACACTGAACTCGACTCTGAAGGGAGGATTCAACACTGGCACAGCTGAACCTTTGGAGGAATTTTCTGTGGGGTAAAGGTGGAAGATGGATCAAAATCCCAACCTCCACACCATGGGGTGTACCAATTCTGCACATGGCAGAGAGTCAAAACCGACAGCTGCATGTTCCAAGTCTGCAATTCCCTCTGTAGGAAATGGGCATCAGCCTCATTTTCAGCTAAAGCCTGATACTATGAGAAAGGCAAGATTTTTGTTCTGCATTAGTTCAACAGGATATGTGTTTGGTAATTTTTTCATCCTTTTAATGCAGACTTTTTAAAGTGATGAGCAAACTCATATTTAGTTGTGAAAAATCATATTTTAAATATGCTTGGAAAAGCTTAGAATTTGAAGGACTTAGCTAAAGAAATTTCATCAGATGAAAATGGGACAAAAATCATGCTCTGCACCTTTTCTTTAGGTCACTTAAAATCAATATTTGGATAAAGATACATCAGATAGATCAAATCTATAACTTTTTTGTAATTATAAGAAATACTTATATGCAAATAATTTCTGTACTTGTTATTGAGCACATTATTCATGAGGCTTCATATTTCAAATAACACTTTTGATGAAGGGAGTTTGGTGCTGGGGGCCATAAAACAAAAGGCTGTGGGTAAATCTTGCCAAGTGGAGGCCAATACCGCAACTAAATTAGCCCTTGTAGCTAGGATATTTGGTTTCAATACCCTGCTTTAATTTTCCTGTTTGTATCCTGTGCATATGTTTCTTACAAAGCTGTTTCTGAAACTTTTGGAAATAGATCTTTTTTTTTTTTTAACAGCAAAGTACTCTATGATAGCATATAACATTAGCCCTTTCTGAAGTATAAAAACAATATTTTGAATTAGGCACTAACTTACATGTTTGGCTAAATTCAAATATTGATGTTTAATGTTCCCAGTGCAGAGTCAACTACATTTGACATACACTGCAAAATAACAAGAGTTTGACTGTATCCATCATGGCAAATTTCTACTTCACAAAATAAGTTTGTTCCATGGACATTTTGTTCCTTCATAACTCATAAGATATTCTTTATAGCCATGTTATTTAACAGATCCCTCCAGCTTTCTTTGAGAAGGTACTGTAATTTATTTCCCTGACACTTGCAGATTGATGGCCTGGTCTATGAGTGGGAAAGGAGGGGGAGGCTAACTGATTGGCAGCAGCCAGGATGGTGCCTCCATATTTCAAGAGGTGAGAGACATGGTAACAGCCTCTAGCTCTAGTCCTCTCTCTGGTCCATATATTAATTGGGAGGATTTTGCAGAGGCTGATGCTCTCAAATCAACCAGGTGGAACTCTTAAACTAATCAGTTGGTGATCCCCTCTCTAGGGCTTTAGAAAGGAGTCTCAAATATTTACTTTGACATGAATAATGTAGTAACTAAAAGAAAATTAATTTTTTTTGTAAGGCCAAATTAAAAAAAAATCATGCTTCATTTTCAGTCTAATGATATTGCTGCATGATAAAGTCAAGATAGAATTTGGAGCAACAGTTGAAACCGTGCTTCTGTCTTGCTTACACTAGCTTCCTAATCTGGTTAATCACATTTCTTCATGGGGTATGTGGGATTGAGAAAAACAAAGCAAAAATAACCCTCCTATCAGTCTGGTCAGGCTCTAATAACAGAGTATCATAGACTGGGTGGCTTACCAATAAATATATATTTCCCACAGCCCTGGAGGCTGGAAATTCTCAGATAAGGTGACAGTAGATTCCATTCTGAGAGCTCTCTTCCTAGCTTGAAGATCGCCACTTTCTTGCAATGTCCTCATTGCAGAGAGAAACAGTAAGAGCTAATTCTTAGGGCTATCTTCTTACAAGAACACTGCTGCTGCTGCTGCTAAGTCGCTTCAGTCATGTCCGACTCTGTGCGACCCCATAGACGGCAGCCCACCAGGCTTCCCTGTCCCTGGGATTCTCCAGGCAAGAACACTGGAGTGGGTTGCCAAATCCTATCATATATCATGGTTGCACCCTTATGACCTAGTTTAACCTTAATTAGTCCATAGTGACCCTATCTCTGAATATAATAATATTAGGAGTTCGGACTTCAATACACACATTTTAGAAGGACACACTTCAGTCCAAAGTCACCACCCAGACCATAAGAAATCTGTTATGTGCATTATTAGGAGGCAAATCAAAGGAATGAAAGGTGAGTCTGACATAAAGGCCCTCCTCGAACTAGAAATATTGTCACTATCTAGAAGCTTGTTAAAGACAGAGAATCTCAAGCCCCACCTATTCCCACCAATTCAAAAATCTGCATTTTAACAAGATCCCCAGATGATTCCTCTACACATTAAAGTTTGAAAAGTCACAGAATTCATAATAAAAACAAGAGTCAATTATGCCCATTGTGTTGGAACCTCTTCCATAACTGGAATTGGCAAAATTATATAACAATGTTGATATTCTCAGGAAAAATTTGGTCAGAAAATTCATTAGTATTATTTCTGCTATTGTAGATAAAAGTAATCTATTGACTGAATTTCAAACATTGACTTTTTCTGAATATAGTCTGCAGTAGATCACTAGAGTCCTTGCCCAGAAAATTTAGGAAAAAACCCTCTACGCCTGGCCATAAACTAAAACCTTGGTTAATTGTACTGTTAGCTTGAAAACATCCTATTCATCTTTTATAAGTGCTTTGTGGTTAAAAATGACATTATTTTTGAAATAAATAACTCTTTAAACTAGGCATATATTTTCTATAACACAGGGAGTGTGACATTACTTATAACAGAAATTTCAATTATGTAGCATTTCAAAGCAACTTTTAAAAATTTATTCCATAGTGTCAAAAATGTAGAAATATGCCCACAAAGCTTAATATTTTGGCATGCTCCTAGAAAAGTGTTTAGTAAATCAAAAGCCCTTCTTATAGCTGACATTTATAGGTCCCTATATATATTTCCTTAATATTCTGCCTACACACTAAAATGGATGAAATATGTAAGAGAATACAACTTTTTCTGACAATGAGAAATAAAAGATACACCCAACTATAACTTTTCAAAATATTAAAATAAAAGATCACTGAAATCATCAATAGATGTCTTTTAGATTCTAGTTTGAGGTGAATGGAAAATAAAAGTGACATATTTCTCATAGAATAATTAATAAGAATTTGAAGAAATATATTTTAGTGTTAGTATACATTCTGGGTTATAGCACAATATTCAAATTTATGCTTGAATTCTTAATGAATGGTTCATGGAAAAAAGCAATATAGATTATTAAGGGTATGACTTGCATAATTATTAATTATTAGCCAAACTTCGACAGAGAAGCCTATGGGATCGCAAAGAGTCAGACACGACTGAGCGACTTCACTTATCACTTATCAACAAGTATACAGTCCATGATGGTAACCATGACTTTTTGTATATTTGACTATATTTTTGTTTGGTTTTTTTTTCATTGGAGCTACAGTGTAAAGCTATGATGATTTGTATTCATAAGAACTGTAAAGAATATTACAGTGTGATACCGTATTAATACTGTGTTAGATCTCCTAGGTTATTTATAATATGGCTTGAAGTAGGCAGGTATTTTTGGAAGGGCCCATTGAATAACTGAGCAGTAGAGCCACATGGGGAAGAGGCATCAACATGTCATCATATACTTCGGGGGATTGTACAGCACAGGGCAGAAGTGTGATTATTTCATGGAAACCACACCCCACTGAGCTGCCTTATTGCTGTTATAAAAAATCTTTATCATAGGAAGCTCTTTTGTGCTGTAAGAAGATGAATTCCACACTTTAGAATGTTAAACAGCAGTTTCAGCAGAGTTCTGTAGTTCACACAGATTAATCTACCCCATTGGAATATTCATGATTCAGTCAGAATGCTCTCTAAGTCTAGGCAATTTTACCATTGTAAAATAAACTAGGCACAATCTGATGAGACAGTCTGTGCCTAGAAAATATCTTCATTAATTTTTTTAAAGTATTTTATGGATTCTGTTACTATCAAAGAACATCTCTCTATGAAAGTAGACTCAATCCCACTAAAGCTAAATTAGTATTATTGAAAAACCTGGTACTTGAGGAAAACAGGATAAAACCAAAAGATTATGAGGCAAAGTACATTGACAATGCAAATCAAATGCACACAGTTTAATTATAATTGTGTATTAACTGAAGAACTAGGGATTATAAATGATGTGTCTCTGGTGAAAGGTTTGGGTGAGTACATTACATATTCATTAGCTTTCCATTTTTATTCACTAAATGTCCAGTCCTCTCTTCTACACACCTGGTATTGTGCCTCCACAACAGAAATGAATAACTTGAAATCAGAATACCATGTTTATATATATTCAAAGGAAACAAAACTATTAAAAATATTTCTACTAATTTCATTTGCCTCTGATTTGCAGACTGTTGGTTTTGTATGTCATAATATTCTAAAATGACTAGTCAAAGATTAGAGTTGGAAAAGGTTGAAAGAAAACTACGAATGGGGGCAAGAAATACCTCTGTTCTGGCTCAAAGTTTCTAATAGTATACTTCAGAGTGAAATTTGGGAATTTAGACCAAGACATTACTAATGATTGAGGATACATGCATTAATTATTTTATTTATATTTAATCATGACAAAAAGTAACTCATTTAAACTGGCTTACCCAATTTATTGAATTCATTAACAGCAGTTAAATTTTCTGAGTGTTTACTGACTTATGTTTTCTAAAGAAAATACATTATTTTATAGCATAATAATTTGGAGGAATTCATGAGAACTTTTTTAACCTAAAAGGTGGTTATCCTTCATGATAAAACAACAATAACAGGATTTAAATTAGTACATTTGCTAGTTGCTAATCCCTGTGTAGTAGCTATGACAGTAGTTATGAACTGAAATTTCCCAGACATTGTTTTTCCTAGGGAAGGTCTTGATTAAGATCATAAATCTTCTTGAGATGAAATACATAATTTCATAATCTTATTATCAGACAACAAAAGAATAAAAATGTTGGACCAGGGTAGAGATCTATAAAACTCTCCTAAATGCTTATATTTCTTTTTATTTTTATAATCTGCTTATCTGATTTATTTATATGTCAGCTTTAGAAAACAGTAAATATGTCATAAGAAGCAACCACAGAGAAATCACCTGACCAGGTAAAGTAAAGCACATGCTGAACTAGCATTTGTACCTTATCAAAGACATTAAGAAATGTGAAGCATGCTTGGTTCCCTGTACCATTTCCCCCTAGGGGATCCACTTCTCTGTACATCATCCAATGCTCTCAGTGTCCTGTGCCCAGTGTGGTGCTTGCGACAAACCAGAGCCCTTACTGGCATATCGCTTAGCTCAGAAACTTACGCTGAGAAGTCATCTTCCTAGGTGATAGAACAATTAAGGAAGACAGATTCTGATATTTGAATTGCATTCATGAAAGGAAGACAGAAAAAAAAGACAGCCTTTATGAAAATCAACAGACAATTCTGTCCTGTGAATGCAAATTACGAGAGGAGAAGAAAGCACTGGAAGATTTACTGCAAGGAGATCCAACCAGTCCATTCTGAAGGAGATCAGCCCCGGGATTTCTTTGGAAGGAATGATGCTAAAGCTGAAACTCCAGTACTTTGACCACCTCATGCGAAGAGCTGACTCATTGGAAAAGACTCTGATGCTGGGAGGGATTGGGGGCAGGAGGAGAAGGGGACGACCGAGGATGAGATGGCTGGATGGCATCACGGACTCGATGGACCTGAGTCTGAGTGAACTCCGGGAGTTGGTGATGGACAGGGAGGACTGGCGTGCTGCGATTCATGGGGTCGCAAAGAGTCAGACACGAATGAGCAACTGAACTGAACTGAACTGATTCTAGACAAAGACGATTACCTTGGGTGTTTAGGAAAGTCACCATATATCAATCACACTGGTGTGCCTCAGCCAGGCTTGCCGTCTTAAAATGAGCATGAACGCCTCCTCTCCTTCACAGGGTGAGACAGCAGCAGGCATTCCTGACATTTCCCTCTACCTCAGGGGCTTGTTGCTGAGAAAAATTTATGGTTCCCTCTTCTGGAATTCTAGGATCCTACCCTACATAGGAAAATGATAAGCCAGTTGGGTGAAATTTATCTAGGTCTAAAAATGAATTGACATTAGCTCTCCAGGACATTATACGCATTTTAATGGCTTCTTTATATGAGATAACCAATGTGGAGGAAGAATGCTGGTCATTTCAGGTCCCTAAAACGCTGTGTTTGGGGATTAGGAGATACCTTGAGAGAAATGTAGCAGACAGCAGTCTGTTTCTCTATCAAAGGGGCAGTCTCATGAGGAAATGCTTATTGGCCTTGGTTCAAAGTTATGATTTGGATGAAAAATCTAATAACAGGCTTTCAGGCAATTTTTACTTTTACTTAGAACCGTCTACTTACTACCAATATATCACTTTTGGAATCCCCAGCTGTCTCAAAAGACTCACCTTTGCTTTACTATTTTTATTTGGCTCACAAATATTTACTCATATTACTGATGATACCAAATCAACCAGGGTGATAAAAATCAACAGAAGGAGTTAAGTGGGAAGTGAGGGAATGGGGGTGAGGGAATTGAATAAGAAGGAAGGTAAAAAAAAAAAAAAAAAAAAATCCTGGCAAAGATGAGAGAACACACTATAATCCCAAGGTTTAGAGGATTAGTTAGATCTTGGATTTTGGTTGAGGCACTTGGAATGAGCTACAGTCTTCCCATCTATGGAGATAATAAGAACAGAACAGCTAAACTGTAAACACTATAATGGACATAATCTCTTCATCTATGCTGTTTATCAATATGTCCTCAAAGTATGGATATCATATTTTAGACATATTAGATGTATCATATTTTAGACACTTGATAAATGTTTACTGAGTTAAAGACACTTTTCCCATCCAGATGATGATTGCACTATCTTTCTAGTTTGAATTGAAAGCTACATCAAATGATAAATATATCTAAATTTTCCCTCCAAGATACTAAAAAGGGACTTCATTGGACAGTAAGAGAAACTTGAGCCTCTTGCTTTACTTCAGATTTTATTTTTGCTTTACTTCAGATTTATACAGATTTTTGTTGTTGTTGTTTTTCCAAAGTAGCATCATCATAATTTCCTTCTACTTTTATAATACCTCTGTGAAGTAGATTAGGAACCTATCATCTCCATTTTATAGTAAATGAAGTAAAAAGCTTAATCAAAGACCCTTTATGAGCAACCATGGACATATGGCATGCTTCCTTGCATATTTAACAGGCTATTTAGTTAATTTTTCTATTCCTATTTTTATATATGTCACAACCCCTCTAAGACTGGGTTTATGTATTGGGGTCAGTGGTAGCATTTGCTTGGCATGGGAGAAGACCGAAGTTGGGGGTTATTTAATTTTTCCTTCAGTGTGAAAATTAAATCCTCAGTCTCTAGCCTGAAACTATTCATCTCATCAGAAATCTCATTGACTCTCTGTTCCTAGTTTCCCCCTAGTGATTTGGCTTTCAGCGTCTTTTGGTCTTTTGGTAATTTAAAATCATCTGCATCTCTTTGATACTTCTTCCTACAAGAGATGGAGGCTTTAGTGTGAGCTGAACTTGTGGACTCCTTCTAATGAATAAGGCACAAAAGATCATGTGTGACCTTGGGGAAAATAGGTCATAAAAACATACTATGATTTCTTTCTTGGTCATTCTCTTTCTCCTGAGTAATTGCTCTGGGAGAGGGTAGCTAACTAATGGAGAAATCCACGTGATGAGAAAAAGGCCTGCTGCCAGTAGCTCTGTGAATAAGACATCTTGGTAGTGGATCCTGCAGTTCTACCCAATACCTGATTGCAACCTAGTGAGAGACTGAGAGTCAGAACGATCCACCTTAGTTATTCTCAGATTCTAGAGCCATGAAATAATGAGATAATATTATGAGATAATATTATTACTCAGTGGGGATAATTTACTACTCAGTGTTGGGTTTTGAGTATTTCTGTTTCTGTATTGGGAGAATGTAGGCTGTCTAAATCACATCATTTGGTCACGCTGATTGAACTTTCTGGGCACAACAGATTATACAGTAAAATGTGCAAACATAAATACATAGCTGAATTATTTTTACATATATTTGTATAAACATGTACCTATATTTCTATGCTTATATTTGCTCAGTTGTTTAAATAATTTCCATTCATTCAACACTGAATACTTAAAAGAAGAAGTTGATATTCATAGTATTGAATTCAATTAAGTATATAATCATGTTTCTTTCAAAGTGGCATTGGAAAGTTCCCAGATGAAATAAACATCAAGAAAAAATTTAAAGTCATTCTTATTTCTAAACATATACAACTGAATTGTTTAATTACACCTACATATACCTAGATAGCATATTCAAAAGCAGAGACATTACTTTGCCGACTAAGGTCCGTTTAGTCAAGACTATGGTTTTCCCTGTGATCATGTATGGATGTGAGAGTTGGACTGTGAAGAAGGCTGAGCGCCGAAGAATTGATGCTTTTGAACTGTGGTGTTGGAGAAGATTCTTGAGAGTCCCTTGGACTGCAAGGAGATCCAACCAGTCCATTCAGAAGGAGATCAACCCTGGGATTTCTTTGGAAGGAATGATGCTAAAGCTGAAACTCCAGTATTTTGGCCACCTCATGCGAAGAGTTGACTCATTGAAAAAGACTCTGATGCTGGGAGGGATTGGGGGCAGGAGGAGAAGGGGATGACAGAGAATGAGATGGCTGGATGGCATCATAGACTCAATGAACGTAAGTCTGAGTGAACTCTGGGAGATGGTGATGAACAGGGAGGCCTGGCGTGCTGCGATTCATGGGTTGGAAAAAAACTCGCAAAGAGTCAGACACGACTGAGCGACTGAACTGAACTGAATGAACTGATATATATATGTGTGTGTGTGTGTATGTTTGTAGATATTTAAAGTATCATAATCTGTCAAAAGTTACTTGATCATCAGTTCTATGACTGACAACTATATTACCACATAATTGAGTTACTATGAAAATTAAATGTTATAGTGTGTCTCAAATGCCTAACAGAGCAACCTGTTCATAGATATCACTCATAAAGCATAAATTTCCCTTTTCTTACCTTTACTTTTTATTTCTTGCATGTGTGCTAAGTTGCTTCAGCCATGTCTGATTCTTTGTGAATCCATGGACTGTAGCCTGCCAGGCTCCTCTATCCATAGGATGCTCCAGGCAAGGACCCTGGAGTGGGTTGCCATGTCTTCCTCCAGGAGATCTTCCCGACCCAAAGATTGAAATCCACGTCTCCTAAATCTCCTGCATTGGCAGGCAAGTTCTTTACCACTAGTGCCACTTGAGAAGCTCCTTTTATAATTAACCTGTTAATTTCAGTTAATTCTAAGAAGAGGTGGCAAGAATACACAGAAGAACTGTACAAAAAGATCTTCATGACCCGGATAATCATGATCGTGTGATCACTCATCTAGAGCCAGACATCCTGGAATGTGAAGTCAAGTGGGTCTTAGAAAGCATCACTATGAACAAAGCTAGTGGAGGTGATGGCATTCCAGTTGAGCTATTTCAAATCCTGAAAGATGATGCTGTCAAAGCTCTGCACTCAATATGCCAGCAAATTTGGAAAACTCAGCAGTGGCAACAGGACTGGAAAAGGTCAGTTTTCACTCCAATCCCAAAGAAAGGCAATGCCAAAGAATGCTCAAACTACCACACAATTGCACTCATCTCACATGCTAGTAAAGTAATGCTCAAAATCCTCCAAGCCAGGCTTCAGCAATATGTGAACTGTGAACTTCCTGATGTTCAAGCTGGTTTTAGAAAAGGCAGAGTATGGAACAATAGACTGGTTCCAAATAGGAAAAAGAGTACATCAAGGCTGTATATTGTCACCCTGCTTATTTAACTTCTATGCAGAGTACATCATGAGAAACGCTGGACTGGAAGAAAATCAAGATTGCCGGGAGAAATATCAATAACCTCAGATATGCAGATGATACCACCCTTATGGCAGAAAGTGAAGAGGAACTAAGAAGCCTCTTGATGAAAATGAAAGTGGAGAGTGAAAAAGTTGGCTTAAAGCTCAACATTCAGAAAACGAAGATCATGGCACCCAGTCCCATCACTTCATGGGAAATAGATGGGGAAACAGTGGAAACAGTGTCAACTTTATTTTTGGAGGCTGCAAAATCACTGCAGATTGTGACTGCAGCCATGAAATTAAAAGACGCTTACTCCTTGGAAGAAGAGTTATGATCAACCTAGACAGCATATTCAAAAGCAGAGACATTACTTTGCCAACTAAAGTCTGTCTAGTCAAGGCTATGGTTTTTCCAGTAGTCATTTATGGATATGAGAGTTGGACTGTGAAGAAAGTTGAGTGTTGAAGAATTGATGCTTTTGAACTGTGGTGTTGGAGAAGACTCTTGAGAGTCCCTTGGACTGCAAGAAGATCCAACCAGTCCATTCTGAAGGAGATAAGCCCTGGGATTTCTTTGGAAGGAATGATGCTAAAGCTGAAACTCCAGTACTTTGGCCACCTCATGCAAAGAGATGACTCATTGGAAAAGACTCTGATACTGGAAGGGATTGGGGACAGGAGGAGAAGGGGATGACAGAGGATGAGATGGCTGGATGGCATCACTGACTCGATGAACGTGAATCTGAGTGAACTCCGGGAGTTGGTGATGGACAGGGAGACCTGGTGTGCTGCGATTCATGGGGTCACAAAGAGTCAGACATGACTGAGCGACTGAACTGAACTGAACTGAACCTGACTTGCTCCTTAGGAAAAAAAGCTATAACAAACCTAGACAGCATATTAAAAAGCAGAGACATTACTTTGCCTCCAAAGGTCAGTGTAGTCAAAGCTATGGTTTTTCCAGTAGTCATGTATGGATGTGAGAGTTGGACCCTAAAGAAAGCTAAGTATTTAAGAATTGATGCTTTTGAACGGTGGTGTTGGAGAAGACTTGAGAGCCCCTTGGACTGCAGGAGATCAAACCAGTCAATCCTAAATGGTATCAGTCCTGAGTAGACATTGGAAGGACTGATGTTGAAGTTCCAATACGTTGGCTACCTGATGTGAAGAACTGACTCATTAGAAAATTGTAAAGTAAAAATAAATAAATAAATAAATAAATAAAATAAAGAGAATTAAAAAAAGACCCTGATGCTGGAAAAGATTGAAGGCTGGAGGAGAAAGGGGCAACAGAGGATGAGATGGTTGGATGGCAACACTGAGTCGATGGACATGAGTTTGAGCAAGCACCGAGGTTTGGTGATGGACAGGGAAGCCTGGCGTGCTGCAGTCCATGTGGTTGCAAAGAGTCCGACATGACTGAGTGACTGAACTGAGCTGAACTTGACATTACTAATCAAAAAGAAAGAATTCTATTATGCTGTCTCCACAAACAGTATATGAAAAGCATACAAAGAGAAGATAGTTTTATATGTGTACATTATCACCCATGCTTTTTCAGGAGAGAGCATGAAGTGTTTTATCTTTAAATGCAATACTGTTGTTTAATCACATACATATCATTCCTTCTTGATAGAAGTGATTCTGTAATGTAAATGGTCAACCCTATTAGTAAAATATTAACATGGATTGGCTTTTTTTCCCCCTATAATACTCATATCCCACACAATTGTTTCAGTAGAATTATACCACATTTCACTTCTATACTCTTGGTTTAATTTCAATAATATTTAAAAAATTTGACAATATTCAATTTGAAGGGCTATCTTTTTTTTTTAAATTATGCTTACTCAAATTGGATAAAACAAAGAAATAGCCTATAACTGATAGGTTATAGTCGTGTATCTTTTTTGCATTTCAAGCAGTGCCTCTCTGATTTAAGCCAAAGACAAATTATTGGAAGGCTACTGAGGGATCAGATATTTACTGGAGATAGGAGACCATGTAAGATGAGAATAGGAAGAAAAGCAATGGCTCAGAGAAGAAAGTCTGGTCAGCTTATTCCTGCTCTGACAAGTCATCTGTAATCTTTTCTTCTGCCGCTGCATCTCCCACCCAAATTCAAAGGCCAGTGAACCTATATTTGATCGGCTGGTCTTAGGTCATGTGTCCCCTCTTGGCTGTACCAGAACAGTGAGAAAAAGAATATGACTCCTTGGGTACTATCACATGGTTCACAAATACCTGGGTTTACTCATATACCAAAATTAAACCTGACAGAGAGAAGCAGTTCCCCCAAAGTACATGACACTACATTAAGAGAGACAGAGATAGGTAGGCAGGCCAAAAAAAAAAAAAAGACTTAAGTCTCTAACTTGTCGTGTCTTGACTGATTCATTTGAAAGGAACAGAAGTTACACGTGCCAATAAGGTTACAGAAATGAGAGGAAGCATGAAATGCAGGGGCAGATTTTTATAATTATATTAATATTGATACCTCATGTTTGGTTAAAACACTGATAACAACATTAAATATGAAAATAAGAGACATTTGAATTAAGATAACTAGAATGGAGAACAATTAGAAAATATTAGAATCTTTGAGATTTAGTTTATTAAAAAATGTGCTTCTAAATAAAAATATTCAAGCAACAATAATATATTTGTCTATGTTGCATGTTAAATCATAATTAACTAAGAGATGCTATAATCAGCTCGCTAAAAATACTAATGGGATAAATCTGTATCTTTTCTTTTAAAAAAGATTCTGACTAGGGAAATTTAGTTTGAGATTACCATCTTTTGTTGGATAATCTAATTAAAAACAACCCACTTCCAAACAGCTTAACCTTGTGAGCTAAGGCAAACAGATGTTTATCACTTTATACTGTTCAGCCCAAAATGTGAATACTTCAAAAAGCCAATCTCACACTTGCTTAATCTACTAGGAGAGGTGAAACTTGAAAATCCTATCTCCTAGATTCTTATCAATGAGGTAGGTGGTGGTGATCTAACAAGTTAAGGACATAATTAAAATGCCTGGTTTTCTAGTTTTGGTGACAGACTTACTTCTCTACTCTCTGTTACATACAGGAGAGAGAATGAGTAAAAAGGATGGTTTCAGTACAAATGTTAATGAGATGTACTTAAATACACAAAAAGAATTCTACCCCTCACCCTTGCCCAACTTAACCCCAAAGTATACTGTACTCTCTGGCTGGAAGAGCCAAATTAGCAATGCAATACACTTTCATGAATGACTACTTAGAGTATATTATTGATGACAAGGTAGATTTTGTATGTATCTAGGAATTTGACAAATAGAACTCCTGAGAAGTGATACAATACATGGTAGAATGAGGTGCTTAAAACATTTGTATTTTAGTGTTTGTATATTCAAAGTATGTATTTTACTTAATATATTTATATATACAAATTATACAATTATATATAATTAAAATAGCAAGGCTTCCCATCTAAGTACTACTTAGCATTTTGAAAATTATCTAGTTTACCAAACAATAATTATCTATACAGTACATACAATTAGCTATGTACCCAAGTTGGATATTTTATTTATTCTCTATATCGTTTTTGTTAATTGCTATCTCTGTTAATAAAGTTTAGAGAAGAGTCATAGTATGAAACTTAAATGAATATCTGAAAGTACTTCCCTTTTCTGATAATCAGGCCATTACCACTCTCTTTTGTCATGGTGTCTGTCAAGAAAAAAGGTGATATGCAGAATAACATGTGACTGTCCAAAGACAGTCTGCTTTTTGTTATTTCACATTCTTTACAATTTTATTTCACACTTTTTCAAAAAAGTGTATTTTCCTGGCAATGTCATTATCTACCTATATTTTATTGTACAGTAGGACAAAAGTTGCTCTGTAGAATACATAGATTGAAGACCCTTTTGTATGCTGAGCTTTAAAACTACGTTCTCTAGCACATAGAGTGCATTATGGCCACTTATCCTTTAAGCTACTGAAAAGAGTTTCTAGCAGAGGTGCACGAAATCAACTATTAAAGATAACTTGTGGAACAACAACTGTTGTCTTTGAATCACATGAGATGAGAACTATTAAGTATTAGAACACTCAAGTACTAAATAACTATGAATCTTTTGCTATATGCCATCATCACAAACATTTCCATTCAAGCCAGTTCAGTCAGTTCAGTTCAGTTGCTCAGTCGTGTCTGACTCTCTGCAACCTCATGGGCTGCAGCATGCCAGGCCTCCTTGTCCATCATCAATTCCTGGAGTTTACTCAAACTCTTGTCCATCGAGCTTGTAATGCCATCCAACCACCTCATCCTCTGTCATCCCCTTCTCCTTACACCTTCAATCTTTTCCAGCATCAGGGTCTTTTCAAATGAGTCAGTTCTTCACATCAGACAGCCAAAGTGTTGGAGTATTAGCTTCAGCATCAGTCCTTCCAGTGAATATTCAGGTCTGATTTCCTTTAGGATGGACTGGTTGGATCTCCTTTCAGTCCAAAGGACTCTCAAGAGTCTTCTCCAACACCACAGTTCAAAAGCATCAATTCTTCAGCACTCAGCTTTCTTTATAGTCCAACTCTCACTTCCATACATGACTACTGCAAAAACCATAGCCTTGACTTTGACGAACTTTGTTGGCAAAATAATGTCTCTGTTTTTTTAATATGCTATCTAGACTGGTCATACATTTTCTTCCAAGGAGTAAGTGTCTTTTAATTTCATGGCTGCAATCACCAACTGCTGTGATTTTGGAGCCCCCCAAAATAAAGTCTGCCACTGTTTCCACTGTTTCCCCATCTATTTGTCATGAAGTGATGGGGCCAGATGCCATGATCTTCGTTTTCTGAATGTTGAGCTTTATTTAAGCCAACTTTTTTCACTCTCCTCTTTCACTTTCATCAAGAGGCTTTTTAGTTCTTCTTCACTTTCTGCCATAACAGTGGTGTCATCTGCATATCTGAGGTTATTGATATTTTTCCTGGCAAACTTGATTCCAGCTTGTGCTTCATTCAGCCAGTGTTTCTCATGATGTACTCTGCATATAATTTAAATAAGCAGGGTGACAATATACAGCCTTGACAGACTCCTTTCCCTATTTGGAACCAGTCTGTTGTTCCATGTCCAGTTCTAACTGTTGCTTCCTGACCTGAATACAGATTTCTCAAGAGGCAGATCAGGTAGTCTGGTATTCCCATTTCTTTAAGAATTTTCCATGGTTTGTTGTTCCACGCAAGCCAACAATATTCTAATATCTAACTTGTAAAATCTAGTTCAATATTATTAAATTCTAACTGATTCACTATTACAAAGGTTATAATTACAGGTTTCTATCAATTGTCAAAAGAACACTGTGGTAAAATATGACACAGTTTGCTACTTTTTGACATTTATTCTGGAAGTTTCATAATGCAAGCTCTTTATAAACAAACAGATACACTAACCAATGAATTGCATTATTAATATGTGTAACTTTGTATTTTCATAAAGCCCTTTGTATAGTTTTAAATATTTATCATCAATATTCAGTTGCCGTTTGGTATCTGGAGAGGACTGATTCCAGAAGTCCCCTCGGATACCAAAATCCACAGATGCTCAAGTCCTGTATATAAAATGACATAGTATAAGCAATACAGTTGGCACTCAGAATCTGTGAATATGCATCAACCAAATTGAATCTTTAATTTCTTTCTATATACAGCTCCTAATTTCTCTGCCTGGAATGCCCTTGTTTTAACTTTTCATGGCCACGTCCTCTCCAGTTTAAGGCCCAACTCAAAACATGTCTCTTTTAGGAAGTCTATTCTCCAGCTTGAAGTCAAGCCTATTGATTCCTAAATCCCACACAATCATAGTTCTCCATCACTGGTTAAAAATATAGATGTCAGAGATGCATTGTGGATCTTCCTAATCATAGTCAATGAGGACAGCTAAACTTTTACAAGTATCTAAAGTGATGTGCATGTACACTGAAATTTGAGAACCACTGTCATCCATTTTGTTTGCATCTCTATCTCACTTATTCCTCTTTATTTTGCAATTATTTATATTATTTCATGGTATCCAGTGCCACCACTTCATGGCAAATAGATGGGGAAACAATGGAAACAGTGAGAGACTTTATTTTCTTGGACTCCAAAATCACTGCAGATGGTAACTGCAACCATGAAACTAAATGATGCTTACCCTTTGGAAGAAAAGCTATGACAAACCTAGACATCATATTAAAAAGCAGAGACAGTACTTTTCCTCCAAAGGTCCATATTGTCAAAGCTATGGTTTTTCTAGTAGTTATCTATGGATGTAAAAGAAAGATGAGTGCTGAAGAATTAAGGCTTTTGAACCGTGGTGTTGGAGAAGACTCTTGAGAGTCCCTTGGACTGCAGGGAGATCAAACTAGTCTATCCTAAAGGAAATCAGTCCTGAATATTCATCGGAAGGACTGATGCTAAAGCTGAAGCTCCAATATTTTGGCCACCTGATGTGAAGAACTGACTCACTGGAAAATACTCTGATGATGGGAAAAATTGAAGGCAGGAGGAGAAGGGGATGACAGAGAATGAGAAGGTTGGATAGATCATCCAGTCGATGGACATGAGTTTGAGCAAGCTCAGGGAGTTGGTGATGGACAGGGAAGCCTGGTGTGCTGCAGTCCATGGGTTCACAAAGAGTTGGACACAACTGAGTGACTGAACTGAACTGATATTATCTCTCTTTGACCTCCTGTTAAAGACAGTTCTTGAGGGTGGGCAGTGTCTTCATTACTATCTTTATACCCTTTGTGGGACACGGTAGGTGTCGAGTAAGGGTTGAATATATGGTGGAATGAATGAGCTCCAGAGTGATTTTTTTTAAACACATTGAAGTTACATTTCATAACATTTTAAATTGTCTTTTTAAAAATGATCTTACAAGTAGCCTCAAATTTTCTAACAATAAGGCAACAGTAAGAACTGGAGGAGACTGATATTAGTTAACATCCAGCTGATGATGGTCAATGCCACCAATATTTGAATTTGGTTCTGTACACAAGATAACAGATAGAGTTAATCTTATGTTCAGTTCAGTTCAGTTCAGTTCAGTCGCTCAGTCGTGTCCAACTCCTTAATCTCAGATTATTAGTGGTTATATGGTGATCTGTGTTGAGGAAGATTCTGAGGCTATACAGATTCAGTAGTAAATAGTCATGTTCATCATTGAAGTCATGGCTTGTATATTGGGAATGTTCCATCTCTTATCATCTTTAAAATATAATAGTGACCTTTAAAATATAATAGTGTTGTAAATTAAAAGACACAATTCCTTCAGATATCACAAATTAAATGACTTAGGGACCATGGCAAATTAACACAAGCAAGTAAAACAGCTCAGGTGGGGGCTAGGCTAATGGAAGAGAAATTCTAAAGTGAAAACACTGGCTTAAAACTCAACATACAAAAAACAAAGATCATGGCCTCTGGTCCCATCACTTCATGGCAAATAGATGGGGAAACAATGACAAGTTTTATTTTCTTAGGTTTCAAAATGACTATAGACAGTGACTGCAGCCTTGACATTGAAAGACTTGCTCTTTGGAAGAAAAATAACGGCAAACTTAGACAGCTTATTAAATAGCAGAGACATTACTTTGCTTCCAAAGGTCCATGCAGTCAAAGCTATGGTTTTTTCAGTAGTCATGTATGAATGTGAGCTGCACAATAAAAAAGACTGAGTGCCAAAGAATTGATGCTTTTGAACTGTGGTGCTGTAGAAGACTCTTCAGAGTCCCTTGGACAGCAAGATCAACCTAAAGGAATCAATCCTAAAGGAAATCAACCCTGAAAATTCATTGGAAGGATGATGGTGAAGCGGAAGCTCCAATACTTTGGCTACCTGGTGTGAAGAGCAGACTCATTGGAAAAGACCCTGATGCTGGGAAAGATTGAAGGCAGGAGGAGAATGGGTGGCAGAGGACGAAACGGTTGGATGGCATAACCAACTCTATGGAAATGAGTTTGAGCAAGCTCTGGAGATGGTGAAGGACAGGGAAGCCTGCCGTACTGCAGTTCATGGGGTCACAAAGAGTCGGACAGGACTGAGTGGCTGAACAACAATAACATGAAGCACTCAGCCCTGGATGGCCTGAAAGAAAGTGAAAATGAGAGTCGCTCAGTTGTGTCTGACTCTGCAACCCCTTGGAATTCTCCAGGCTAGAATACTAGAGTGAGTAGCTTTTCCCTTCTCCAGGGGATCATCCCAACCCAGGGATCAAACCCAGGTCTCCTACATTGCAGGCCGATTCCTTACCAGCTGAGCCACAAGGAAAGCCCAAGAATAGTGGAATGGGTAGCCTATTCCTTCTCTAGCATATCCTCCCAACCCAGGAATCAAATCTCCTGCATTACAGGCAGATTGTTTTTTACCAATTGAGCTATCAGGATGGCCTATTGTATCACAAATCCACAGATTCCATATTATCAGGTCATGGGAATTGCAAAGCAAGATTTTTGTGAGTAAATTTCCTGATTTCTAAACTTTAACTACCAATTTCGTTTTCAAAAAATATTGCCCAGGTCAAAGAAAAAATAGTCTGCCTATCATGCTTCATAAAATTACTTGGAGTGCCTTTCCTCTGCCCACCTCTAGTTCTCTCTTCTCTTCCCTGCATTGTCCTAATTTAATGATTAGAATCACTTATTAAAATTTCTGTTCTGTATTCTTCATAGAGAGGTCCTCCATCGTGGTCTTCTGTCACTGCCTTTGTCCCAGAAAAGGCAAATTCAAAGAGCCCTCTATTGCATTTTTTGTTTGAAGGTCATGAATTTACACAGACCTTCTTAAGGTAAAGGAATGAATTAGGAGCATCACCAGAAAGGATCAAATATTCTTTTTAACTCCATAGTCTCAGGTAATTGAATTATAATTCTTATGCATTTAAAGTACTTTTTGTCTCAATAAAAATGGATAAACCAATAGGCAGAAATTGAGCAAAACATGAAAAAAAGTCTTAATGTTCTATATTAACTTTATTATTTGAACAACTATAGTTCAGTTAAGGGAAATCATTTTTATCATGACCAATAAAGGCAAAAAGCTGCATGCCTTGCAACTTGCCTCCTCTCAGAAGAACTCCCGAGCACACTGGTAACAGCTGTATAAACAGATTCTGCAATACATGGTCACAGTGTTAAGCTGACAGTCTTACAATTACAGGAAGCTCTAGGGCATTGGTCAAAAGTGTGTGCATGTGTGTCTTCATATTTTTCTCTTCCCTGGAGGGGTGTTTTCACCCATCACATATTAGTGCTAATAGAGTTTTCTGACCCCAAAGTAAGAACACCTCACCTGTGTAGGAGTGTATGTGTTGCTTGAAAGGTTTGCATATAAATACTAATACTTATCCAAACTTATTTAGCCCAGTAAATCTCTCAGAGGGTATAACTCAGCCATTTTGACCACAAGTGGCTATCATTAGGTCAGATGAGGAATGCAAACCCTCTGCCATTAATCATGTTTCTCAACTCTCCAGATTTTAACAAATACTCCCAACTGACCGAAGATTAACATACATGACCCAGTGTCTCTTCAAACAGCAGGTGGAGACATGATATTCATTTTTCTTGAGTTTATTTAAAGTCTAATATGCACTGAGCGGGTAACATGATTTGCATTTCAAAATCAGAAAATAAAGCCTCTCTCTTGGGTTGGCTCACAAACCTCTGGATTTTGGGAATTCCTCATTTAGGGAAATGTGATGCCTGGAAAATCCCATGGAGAGAGTTGCCTGGCAGGCTACAGTTAGTGGGATCTCAATGAGTCAGACATGACTGAGAGCATGCACACACACCCCCAAAACTTACTTAAAAAAAAAAAAGTAAAAGCAAAAGCAACATTAAAAATAACAATAACAACAAACACATAATTGGCAATAAAGCAAGTCCCCAAATGATCATCATCCAGTGCATTCTGATGCAGCAGCCTTGTAAAAAGTCTGTCTGTCTATCCACCTATCTAAGTCACTGATTTTTATTTTTGGATCACATGTCAATGCAAACTCAGGAAAACAAGAGAGAATTCGGCCTTCCTGTTCAGGAAGTGTGGATCAGTTTAAGAGTGAACAGCATTGAAATTGATCTCCTCTATTGCCTCACCATGTCTCAAGACCTCTGATATCCTATTTCATCCCTTATAGTATTTGTGATAGGAAAAGAAAGAAATTCAGGATCAGGAAGTCGAAATGCCAGATTTGGAGTTGAGGGCTAAGATGTGGAGCCCTGTAACAGGGATGTTGCCAATCATGGATTCCAGGGTTATGATTCCATTTCAGATCCATATCAGGAAGCCCACTGAGCATTTCCCTGAGAGGGATGAGCACCTGAGTCTAGTAGCATGTAAAAGGACCCCCAGTGACTCCCAATTACCCACAGGTAAAGTTAACATTTTTTCCATGGTGCAAAGTTCTCTCATGGCTTGACTTTTGCCTAGTTTCCTAGGAATATCTTCCCCCCATCCTAATACATGTTTACACATCCCCAGGTGTGAACAGCTACTTGCTAGCAAACTTCACAGCTCTATGGTTTGACGTATGCTATTCCTGTGTGTGTGTGCTAGGTCGCTTCAGTTGTGTCTGACTCTTTGCAAAACTACAGACTGTAGCCCACCAGGCTCCTCTGTCTGTGGGATTCTCCTGGTGAGTATATTGGAGTAGGTTGCCATGCCCTCCTCCAGGGCATCTTCCTGACCCAGAGATCGAAACTTCATCTCCTATAACTCTTGCATTGCAGGCAGATTCTTTACTGAGTCACTGGAGAAGCCCCACACTATTCCTGCTTTCTAGTAACTCTTTTTCTTCCTTCTTCATTTTGAGAATCAGTTCAGTTCAATCGCTCAGTCATGTCCGACTCTTTGCAACCCCATGAACCACAGCACGCCAGGCCTCCATGTCCATCACCAACTCCCGGAGTTTACTCAAACCCATGTCCATAGAGTTGGTGATGCCATCCAACCATTTCATCCTCTGTCATCCCCTTCTCCTCCTGCCCTCAATCTTTCCCAGCATCAGGGTCTTTTCCAATGAGTCAGCTCTTCGCATTGGGTGGCCAAAGTATTCGAGTTTCAGCTTCAACATCAGTCCCTCCAATGAACACCCAAGACTGATTTCCTTTAGGATGGACTGGTTGGATCTCCTTGAAGTCCAAGGGATTCTCAAGAGTCTTCTCCAACACCACAGTTCAAAAGCATCAATTCTTTGGCACTCAGCCTTCTTTATAGAATGGCTACTATTAATTTTCAAGAGCTAGCTTGAGGATCTGTTTCTCTGCGTACTAAACAGTAGGTGAATATATTTTCTTTTGGGAAAATATGTCTTGAGTATTCTGTCATTATAGGTTTTCTCACACCATATTGCTATATTTGTTGTTCTTGTCTTTCTCCATACAGGGCTGAGCTCTTTGAGGTAAGAAGGGTGCCTTATTCATCTACATCTCAATAAATAGAATAATAGGGTACTGCGATGGCACCCCACTCCAGTACTCTTGCCTGGAAAATCCCATGGATGGAGGAGCCTGGTGGGCTGCAGTCCATGGGGTCGCGAAGAGTTGGACATGATGAGCGACTTCACTTTCACTTTTCACTTTCCTGCATTGGAGAAGGAAATGGCACCCCACTCCAGTGTTCTTGCCTGGAGAATCCCAGGTACGGGGGAGCCTGGTGGGCTGCCGTCTATGGGGTTGCACAGAGTCGGACACGACGGAAGTGACTTAGCAACAGCAGCAGTATACATTTTAAATGCTCAAAAAGTAATTGTTGGATAAAGTGTTTTAAAAAATAGATAGTTTGAGAGACTTCTCCAGAAATATTGTTTACCACGTCTTTGGAATACCTCAGATCTAGATGTTGCTACAGTCTCAACCATGACTAGAGCCACTTTGATGCTTTTTCATTGTCTTCTTTTCCCCAATGAAATACAATGTTCTATAGAGAATGTCTTCACCAGAAACCATTAACCTAACTTGTCTGTTGCAAGCTGTACAACGTCATTCACCCTCTACTTTAGGGAACGTTTTATCTTAGCAGCTAATTTTGCTATGGGAGTCCTTGCTTCTTAGGGGGCTCTATCCTTTAAAAAAAAGAATGACATAAAAACAAATCTGAAAATCATTTGGAAATTAAATTTTAAAATATTCCACAAAAATAAGAATATTTGGAATAATATGCCTATCAAATAAGACCAGATTTAGGGAATAGAAGAAAAGTAAAAGAACTTTGAAATTTCTAAAAAGAACTATCACAAAATTTGCAAAGGCCAAGAGAGTTTCAGGAATGTCCAGCTGCAACATCTGAGAACTCATACTTATTTTAATTTTTGAAGTACATACTCACTTATTGGTATTTAGGTGTGCTTTCTTATTTGGAATAATATGCCTATCAAATAAGACCAGATTTAGGGAATAGAAGAAAAGTAAAAGAACTTTGAAATTTCTAAAAAGAACTATCACAAAATTTGCAAAGGCCAAGAGAGTTTCAGGAATGTCCAGCTGCAACATCTGAGAACTCATACTTATTTTAATTTTTGAAGTACATACTCACTTATTGGTATTTAGGTGTGCTTTCTCCCAGGATAAATGCTCTCAGAAGGTCAAAGGCATGACATCAGTTTTTCCCCCTAAGGATCTAAGGTATCTATGAATTCTTTCAGTGAGCTTTCAGTATAAGCTTATTAATTGAAAATTTAAGTCTTCTTCATTGACTACTTTTTAAAGTTCTAAGTTGCCAACATTGAGTCTGGGAATTATTGATGAAATGTTATTTTCTTCATTAATACACAATAATTACTCTTATTAAAATTAGTTACATGCAAATATCACATTCATTATCCATTTTAATGGATCATATTTTTGAGCTTAATTGCATGTGTTTTTGGGGGAAAAAAGGGTATTATATACCCTTATTTATTTCCTTACCTAAATCCCTCTCAAACTGCTTCAGTTTGAGTGATTTTTGATATGTTTGAAATTTCATTTGGGTTTACAGTCTACTGGAGTAAATTCCAATTTATGCCAGAGCAATAAGAAATCATTTGAATAATTCTGAATGAGGAACTGCAATCTTAATAGTTCTCTTTCCTTTTAGTGAAATGGTCCTAGTTGTACTGAGGTTCAGTGATTGATAGAATTCATACTATACTTGTTTTTCAGGACTGCCATAACAAATTAGCACAAGTTTGGTGACTTTGAACAAAAGAAATGAGATTGGTTGTAGAAATAAATTCATTTAGTGAGGAACTCTGTATTGCTGCTTTTTTTTTGCTTGTTTATTTGCTATCTTTTTGTTTGATACCTAACAAAGTATTGCAGTTTTATTTATAATAAATTGAATTATTTGTAGATAGATATATTTTTAACATACAAGGATGGCCAAATGGAAGATTCTTTTTCATTTCTGAATTATCTGTCGGTTTATATAACTTTCGATAGTGAAAGGATAGAATCCCAAAGACGACGAGGATTTGGAGTTGGTTTCAATAACATTCATGATGAACATCTGGAAGTCTTAGAAGTGATTTAGGAGAAATATCAGCACATGTTTCTTGTTGGATGAATCTCAATGGAAGAGGCATACAAACATTTGAAAATAATTCACTTCTTTTTATAACAGTCTTATAAAACCCTGCACACTCTTACTCCATTCACTCTTCGCTCGTGTATACAGGTCCTAAATTTGAATTCCTCTATCTGTAGACTCTATAGGTACCAAATATTCTCAACAATATAATATCTCCACTTTCCATGGCTGTTAGAATATTTCTGATTTATTGCTGTTTTATATCTACTCTACAATATTCATTACTTAGAAACTGGTTGTAAAACTCTGACAAAGATCTCTTTCTGATGCTTCCATGATATAAATAAGCTTTCCTGGCTCCATAAAGAAGAAAATTCAAGTAGGCAACTAACAACTGCTCTAAGCACAATAAATAAACAGAGCTTAAGTCAAATATAGACGAGATTTTGCTGTATGCAAGCAGACATGGGAGAAAAACAATGAATATCTACAGTTCAGAGCCATTGGAGCATTAATTTGCTTTTAGGTTTTCAAGGAGAATAAAACTGTATTTGTTTTGATTACAATGATGATTTTGTTTAAATTTTGATCTCAGTGTTGCTGACTTCATCTATATCAATCATTTTTCTTAAAAGCCATTTGCCTTTTAAGCTGACCAGAAAATACTCAGTTTTTAATGCCTACTTATAACCTCAACTGAAGAGAGGTAAGGATAATGAAAATACATTTGTATATCCAAAGGATTACTATCTATTTTCAATAAAATGACAGTGATCCAACCTGACAGTGATCTCACTGTCTCTGAAAACTCACAATGTGATTCTAACAAAGAGAAGGTATGTAACATGAGACAACTATCTCTCCTGTCCTGCAAGCGGTCACATAAATGGAGTAGTTGGACCACACTGTCTCCTATAAACTGATAGGTTTATAAAGAGAAGGCAGAATAATTAGTCTGAAGGGAATTAGTCTGGCACAAACAATAATTAGTCTGGCACGAATACTAAAATCATTGTAAACCACCACCAAGTTACAGGTTTGTAACAGGGGAAACATGATGGTAAAATGTAAGCCAGTTGTCTACTATTAAAAGAAAAATAGCCATGAGGGCATAGACTTTGTTCATTTTGCTCCTGACTATAAACCCTGTACCTAGAACAATCCTTGGCTTATGAAAGATGTACTCAAAATATTTTGCTAAATTAACATTTAAAAGTGTTACACATGTGAGTAATGAGACATACACATTTACTCTACAGTGAATGCTATTGCTTTGGGCAGAAGGTAGACTATTTCTAGAAAATAGTTCAATTTGCTTTTAAAGGTCTTTAGTTAGAAAAACTAACACCCTGCTTATCTGGCCCAAACTTTCTCTGTTGGTCTGCAGTCTTCTGTTTGACTCCATGCTTCAGAGAGCTAGCCCAAATTTCTGTTTCAATGACCTCTGTACCTAAGATTCCAGGAAAGTGGGTCAACGACTTTAGTCTTTAAACTGCTGAATCCCTCTCTTGCCAGGCGTCCTCATGTGAGTGACACTGTCTTTAAACCCTGCATGGCAATCCCTGACACACTGCTGTGATGCCCAGGGAAGACAGGGCGACCTGGAAGTCCAACTACTTCCTTAAGATCATCCAACTTCTGGGTAATTATCTAAAATGTTTCATTGTGGGAGCAGACAACATGGGCTCCAAGCGGATGCAGCAGATCCGTATGTCCCTCCGCAGGAAGGCTGTGGTGCTGATGGGCAAGGACGCAATGATGTGCAAGGCCATCCGAGGGCATCTGGAAAACAACCCAGCTTTGGAGAAAATGTTGCCTCACATCCGGGGGAATGTGGGCTTCATGTTCACCAAGGAGGACCTCGCTGAGATCAGGGACATGCTGCTGGCCAACAAGGTGCCAGCTGTCACCCATGATGGTGCCGTAGCGCTGTGTGAAGTCACTGTGCCAGCCCAGAACACTGGTCTGGGGCCCGACTAGACCTCCTTCTTCCAGGCTTTAGGCATCACCACTAAGATCTCCAGGGGCACCACTGAAATCCTGAGCGATGTGCAGCTGATTAAGACCGGAGACAAGGCGGGCTCCAGCGAAGCCACGCTGCTGAGCATGCTGAATATCTCCCCCTTCTCCTTCGGGCTGGTCATCCAGCAGGTGTTTGACAGTGGGAGCATCTACAACCCTGCAGTGCTTGACGTCACAGAGGAAACTCTGCATTCCCACTTCCTGGAGGGTGTCTGCAATGTTCCCAGCATATGCCTGCAGATTGGTTACCCGACTGTTGCATCTGTACCCCATTCTATCATCAATGGGTACAAGTGAGTCCTGGCTTTGTCTGTGGAGACTGATTACACCTTCCCACTTGCTGAAAAGGTCAAGGCCTTCTTGGCTGATCTATTTGCATTTGTGGCTGCTGCCCCAGTGGCTGCTGCCGCCACCACAGCCCCAGGCAAGGTTGAAACAAAGGAAGAGTCAGAGGAGTCGGAGGAAGATATGGGATTCGGTCTCTTTGACTAATCACCAAAAAGCAGCCAACCTGGCCAGCATTATTTGTGAAATGAGAAAATAAAGGCTTACTAATTAGAGATACCAAGGGAACATTTCATGCAAAGATGGGCTTGATAAAGGACAGAAATTGTATGGATCTAACAGAAGCAGAAGATATTAAGAAGAGGTGACAAGAATACACAGAAGAACTGTACAAAAAAGATCTTCACAACCCAGATAATCATGATGATGTGATCACTAATCTAGAGCCAGACATCTTGGAATGTGAAGTCAAGTGGGCCTTAGAAAGCATCCCTACGAACAAAGCTAGTGGAGGTGATGGAATTCCAGTGGAGCTGCTTCAAATCCTGAAAGATGATGCTGTGAAAGTGCTGCACTCAGTCTGCCAGCAAATTTGGAAAACTCAGCAGTGGCCACAGGACTGGAAAAGGTCAGTTTTCATTCCAATTCCAAAGAAAGGCAATGCAAAAGAATGCTCCAACTACCGCACAATTGTACTAATCTCACATGCTAGTAAAGTAATGCTCAAAATCCTCAAGCCAGGCTTCAGCAATACGTGAACCGTGAACTCCCTGATGTTAAGGCTGGTTTTAGAAAAGGCAGAGGAACCAGAGATCAAATTGCCAATGTCCGCTGGATCATGGAAAAAGCAAGAGAGTTCCAGAAAAACATCTATTTCTGCTTTATTGACTATGCCAAAGCCTTTGACTGTGTGGATCACAATAAACTGTGGAAAATTCTGAAAGAG
>SJYT01069233.1:0-39076 GCA_006410635.1 Cephalophus harveyi | reverse complement strand
GAAAGATATTTTACTTCTTTTTAGTATTACCAATGTTTAATAAATTTTGCAATTTATTGGGTATTTTACTTGAGAATACAATGGTTTGCAAATTTAGCAGTAAAATTCATTGTATATGTGACAAATTAAAAATGTTAATATTTCTTTATGGCATGAAAGATTTTCTGATTCAAGAAGCAATCACAATTATAATTTATTACCATACTATTCCAGCAGCAAAATCCATTTGCTTATATACTGACATTTATATTGATGTCTGTTTTCTTTAATTACAGTTAAGCCATTAATAGAACATCAATTCTGCATTGTCTTTCTAGATAACTTACCTTATCTAGGTTTGTATGGTTTGTCAATTCAACTGGTTCAAGACTGCATGCCACCAGTGAATAAGATTGCTGAATGGATAATCTAATTCAGTCATTAAAAGAAAGCCCATTCTGCAATCAACATAGATCTTTCTCTTTTATAACGATCAAGCCAGCTTTACTTTGATGAAGCACATTGGTTAGGAATTTGTCCTAAAGCTATTTGCAGAAATCTAATAAAGGGATAGCAAATAAATTAAGAGATATTTTTCTTTTACATAAAAGAAGTTTGGATGTAGGCAGCTTAGATACTGCATAGTAGTCCATCCCATCTTTCTCTTTTGTAGCGCTTGTCTGCCTGCTCTCAGGGAATCTACCAGAGTTTTGGCTTACACTAGTTATGTTTCAGGTGGCAGGATGGTACAGAATCAAACAAATGACCCATGAAACCTCAGAGTATTTTCCCACTAAGGAGTTTTTGCAGAAGTGTTGCACCATGACTCCCTTTATGTTCTGTCTACTAAAACACATCACATGACTAATTCATTTTGCAGGGCTTGCATGTCATAGGCAGAATAATAGCTCCCCAAGGATATTCATATCTTAATACCAAGAACCTCTGAATTTATATGGCAAAAGATTCTTTGCAGATAATTCTTTGCAGGTTAAGATTAAAGACATTGATGAGATTAAACCTAACTCTTAGGATGGGCCCAGTCTAATCACAAGTTTTTAAAAACTGAGTATCCTACACAGCAGGCTGAGAGAGAGAGAGAGAAGGAGAAAGAGATGGGGCATGAGAAAATCTCAACCAGCCTTTAAAGATAGAAGGTGGTGGTCATGTGCCAAGGACTATCTTAGACATGATATTAGCTGGAAAACTAAAATAAATAGATTTTCCTCTTGAGTTTCTAGAAATACAGGATACCAGCACTTTGAGTTCTGCCTGCTGAAACCTATACCAAGCTTCTAACATACATGATTATAAGATAATAAATGTGTGCTGTTTTAAGCCATAAAGTTTGGGGTGATTTGCTGTGACAGCAATAGAAAACTAAGGGGGGGGGAAATATATATATATATATATATATATTCATATTTATCTGTGGAGGATTAGTGCCCCTAACAAAATAGGATTTCTTGGGATGAAGAAGTGGCAAATGGGTACTAGACAGGCAGTAATTTAATATTATCAACCTTTCTTCACTCACTCAGCCTCCTATAAAAAGCAAAATAATTAGAATAAAATAGAATCCCAACCAATGTAGAATGTTACTAATCTAGAAGGTTAAAACATAAAAACTCTAGATAATATTAGTAACTTTTCAACATCCCAAGATTTAATGTTTACCTTTCACTATTATAAAGAAGTCAGTTTGTTGATGTTGTTTTAGTCACTAAGTTATGTCTGACTTTTTTACAATAGCCCACCAGGTTCCTCTGTCCATGGGATTTCCCAGGTGAGAATGCTGGAGTGGGTTGCCATTTCTTCTCCAGGGGATCTTCCCAATTTAGGGATCCAACCTGAATCTTTTGCACTGGCAGGTGGATTCTTAACCACTGAACCACTTAGGAAGCCCAAAGAAGTAAATATCTGCACCAAATTACTAAGGGACAGTTGTGGTTTCAAATTTTTATACTTAGTACTCTGCAGATGGTGATTACAGCCATGAAATTAAAAGATGCTTACTTCTTGGAAGGAAAGTCATGACCAACCTAGATAGCATTAAAAAGCAGAGATATTACTTTGCCAACAGAGGTCCATCTAGTCAAGGCTATGGCTTTTCCAGCGGTCACGTATGGATGTGAGAGTTGGACTGTGAAGAAAGCTGAGTGCCGAAGAATTGATGCTTTTGAACTGTGGTGTTGGAGAAGACTCTTGAGAGTCCCTTGGACTGCAAGGAGATCCAACCAGTCCATCCTAAAGGAGATCAGTCCTGCGTGTTCATTGGAAGGACTGATGCTGATGCTGAAACTCCAATACTTTGGCCACCTCATGCAAAGTGTTGACTCATTGGAAAAGACCCTGCTGCTAGGAGGGATTGGGGGCAGGAGGAGAAGGGGATGACAGACGATGAGATGGTTGGATGGCATCACCGACTCGATGCACATGAGTTTGGGTTAACTCTGGGAATTGGTGATGGACAGGGAGGCCTGGCGTCCTGCAATTCATGGGGTCACAAAGAGTCGGACAGGACTGAGTGCTGAACTGAACTGAACTGAACTGAACTCTGTTTTTCTGTAATCCTTTATGTTTTGTCTTTCACATATTAAGGTCCCAACTTAAATATGTTCTTTGTGAAGAAGCCTTCCTTGACCACACCTGAATGGTATAAATTACCACATTCCCTCTCATTTTTCTCTCCACAGCATTATTTTCTATTAGTTTTGTCATAGAACTAATATTTATTACTATCTCAAGTTATCTTGTTCATTCTTGTTTATTTTCCTAATTTCCCTTCTATTAATTTTATCAGGTTGGACTCATTATCTGTCTTGTACACTCCTGTATTTCAAATACCTAGAACAATGCCTGGCACTTAATATGCACTCAGTAAGATTTCTTTGAATTAACAAGAAGCCAAGTTGCTTCAAACACATATGAGTTAATTTTAATTATCTAATATACATGAGGAGGAGAAGGGGACGACTGAGGATGAGATGGCTGGATGGCATCACAGACTCAATGGATGTGAGTCTGAGTGAACTCCGAGAGATGGTGATGAACAGGGAGGCCTGGCGTGCTGCGATTCATGGGGTTGCAAAGAGTCGGACACGACTGAGCAACTGAACTGAATATACATGAAAATCATATAGTTGATGTTGTATAGTCAATAAAAATTTATTAGGTGCTATAAATGAAGTATGAAATAAAAATGAGTCAGGTAGTACTTGATAATGATATTGCATTACATCCAAAAATTGAAAGGAGTAGAATGGACGAAATTCTACTTGATAATGATTTTGTATTACATCCAAAAATTGAAAGGAGTAGAATGGACTAAATTTTTTTCCTTAGCAGAAGAAAAATATATGAAAACCCCAAAACTCTAGAAGTGGTCTAAAAAAGTGGTCCTTAAGTTATTAGTGCTCATGTGGAGCACATGAAATATTTAAGATGAATATTACTGTGGCCTGATCACAGGGATTTTAAGAAATAAGACCCCACTGAGAAATTGATCTAACAAGTTAAAAAAAAATGGTGAGCAAGTAACTAAAATGTCATTAGAGCTTTTTAAACATTTTGGAGTTTTTGAAAGAGAAGTGAAAGTGAAAGTCGCTCAGTCATGTTGGACTCTTTGTGACCCCATGAACTATACAGTCCATGGAAATCTCCATGCCAGAATACTGAAGTGGGAAGTCTTTCCCTTCTCCAGGGGATATTCCCAACCCAGGGTTCAAAGCCAGGTCTCCCACATTGCAGCAGGCAGATTCTTTAGCAGCTGAGCCACAAGGAAAGCCCAAGAATACTCAAGTGGGTAGCCTGTCCCTTCTCCAGTGGATCTTCCTGCCCCAGGAAGCTGGGGTCTCCTGCACTGCAGGTGAATTCTTTACCAATTGAGCTATCAGGGGAGCCCTAAATGGAAAGAGAAACGGATAGAGAATTGTTTCAAGAAGAATAACTAGACTGAAATAATATAAAATCATGGGAAAATTGAAAGACATTTCTGAGGTACAATTAATAATTGTGATGGGTAATTGGATAGGGGAGAAATGTATAATTTGGAGGCTATTGCCAAGTTTTCCTCTGAGGAAAAAGCTCTACAGGTACCATAGCAAAGTTGAAAAGAAAAGGGAAATTTTAATTATAAAAAAAAAAAAAAACTTGCTTATTTGGAGGTGCCTAAAAGTTGGTTCTTTGGCAGTGCCTAAAAATTATTTCTCATATGTTTCCTAAAACAAACCAAAAACAAACTAAATCTTGTCGTTTTCTGACCTTGTGTAACAGTCTCCAAAATTAAATTTGCGTGCAGTTCAGTTCATTGCTCAGTCATGCCTGACTCTTTGCAACCCCATGGACTGCATAATGCCAGGGTTCCCTGTCCATCACCAACTCCCAGAGCTTATTCAAACTCATGTCCATTGAGTCAGTGATGCCATGTAACCATCTCGTCCTCTGTCATCCCCTTCCCATCCTGCCTTTAATCTTTCCCAGCATCATGGTCTTTTCCAATGAGTCAACTCTTTGCATGAGGTGGCCAAAGTAGTGGAGTTTCAGTTTCAGCATCAATCCTTCCAATGAATATTCAGGAACAATTTCCTTTAGGATGGACTGGTTGAATCTCCTTGCTGTCCAAGGGACTCTCAAGAGTCTTCTCCAAAACCACAGTTCAAAAGCATCAACTCTTCAGTGTTCAGCTTTCTTTATAGTCCAACTCTCACATCCATACATGACTACTGGAAAAACCATAGCTCTGACTACATGGACATTTGTTGGCAAAGTAATGTCTCTGCTTTACTGTCTAGTATGCTGTCTAGGTTGGTCACAACTCTTCTTCCAGGGAGCATGCATCTTTTAATTTCATGACTGCAGTCACCATCTGCAGTGATTTTGGAGCCCCACAAAATAAAGTCTCTCACTGTTTCCATTATTTCCCATATATTTGCCATGAAGTGATGGGACTGGAACCATGATCTTAGTTTTCTGAATGTTGAGTTTTAAGGCAACCTTTTCACTGACCTCTTTCACTTTCATCAAGAGGCTCTTTAGTCCTCCTCCACTTTCTGCCATAAGGAAGGTATCACGTGCATATCTGAGGTTATTGATATTTTTCCCGGCAATCTTGATTCCAGCTTGTGCTTTATTCAGCCTAGAATTTTGCATGATGTACTCTGCATATAAGTTAAATAGCAGGGTGACAATATACAACCTTGACCTACTCCTTTCCCGATTTGGAACCAGTCTGTTGTTCCATGTCTAGTTCTAACTGTTGCTTCTTGACTGCATACAGATTTCTCAGGAGGCAGGTCAGGTGGTCTGGTATTCTCATCTCTTTCAGAATTTTCCAGTTTGTTGTGATCCACATAGCCAAAGATTTTGATGTGGTCAATAAAGCAGAAGTAGATGTTTTTCTGGAACTCTCTTGCTTTTTCAATGAACCAGCATATGTTGACAATTTGATATCTGGTTCCTCTGCCTTTTCTAAAACCAGCTTGAACATCTGGAAGTTCCTGGTTCATGTACTGTTGAAGCCTTGCTTGGGGAATCTTGAGCATTACTTTACTAGCATGTGAGATGAATATAATTGTTGGGAAGTTTGAGCATTCTTTGGCATTGCCTTTCTTTGGGATTGAAATGAAAACTGACCTTTTCCAGTCCTGTGGCCACTGCTGAGTTTTCCAAATTTTCTGTCATATCAGTGCTGCCAGGTTGAGGCTCTGAATGCAGGACTTTTTGAAGGAGGTCACCATTATATTCATTACCTCTACCATATTTTGGTGTCAGGTCAAACAACTTGGAGGGAACACAGCCCTGCCCATTAACAGAAAATTGAATTAATGATTTAGTGAGCCTGGCCTTGCCCATCAGAACAAGACCCTCTTTTCCCCACAGTCAGCCTCTCCCTTCAGGAAACTTTTAAAGTCTCTTATCCTTATCCATTAGAGGGCAGACAGAATGAAAACCACAATCACAGAAAACTAATCAAATTGATCACATACCACAGCCTTGTCTAACTCAATGAAACTATGAGCCACGCCATGTAGGGCAACCCAAGATGGATGGGTCATGTTGGAGAGTTCTGACAAACTGTGGTCCACTGGAGAAGGGAATGGCAAACCACTTCAGTATTCTTGTCTTAAGAACCCTATGAACAGTATAAATTTCCATTAGTCCATGTGAATTGATTTGGGCAACAGAACACTAATAAGATTTATGCAAGTGAAGGCTTGAGAAGCACTAGCCCATATAGGTTTGTTCTCTTAAAGTGTGGCCTGAATTTTCCTTGGAACTTAGCTACCATGCTGTGAAAAACCAAACCCAGCAATATGGAAAGGCCACATGGAGGAAATCCTAGACTCTGACCAAAGACTGAGACTCCAGTCAACAGTGAACAACTACTTGCCTACCAGACAAGAGCTGAGGCCATCTTGGACTTCTACTCCTCAGCAAACACAGCAGATCCTTGTTTTATGCCTCTTAGTTTTGGGATACTTTGTTCTGTAGCAATAGCTGATAAAAGCAGAATTTTCTGTCTACATGTTGGGTGATGCTGTAAACAATAACAACAACAAATATAAGATATTGGCTCTGGCACATGAAAGGTTGATAAATAGTATTGATATAAGCTATAAAGACTGGTGACAGCTGGAATTTCAGGAAGGACACTTTTATTGCAAAAAAAAAGTATAATGTGAAATGTAGAAGAAAGTATGACAACTGTCATCTGCAGTAGTGGGAAGGACAGTAAATGTACACAATGAACTTGTTCATCTGGCTAAGATTAACAGGCAGAATCTTGAATGGTTTCCTTTACTGAGCAGAGCAGATGAATTAAAGAAGAAATTGCTCAGTTTTAAAGTAGAATCTGGAGAAAAAAGTGTAATCCATAACTGTTTGGGTTAAGGAATAATACTGTTTTTCATTCTCTTTACAGCTAACAAAAGAATCTCAAATGTCCTGAAGACCTCAAACATCAAGCCCAGGGTGCTATCAGTAAAAATGGAATCAGACTGAAGTCCAGTACAGAGCAGTAAGTCCTTTGTTATGACCTCAGAAAGATTTCAGGGCCTTGTCCTACAGAACCCTGACTCCTGAAGTGGAGGGGGGTTTATCCATAAGGGATATATGAATGGGTTTCTGTTTGTGATCCCATGGACTATTCAGTCCATGGAAATCTCCAGGACAGAATACTGGAGTGGGTAGTCTTTCCCTTCTCCCTGGGTTGTTATCTTTCCAACCCTGGGATCGAACCCAGGTCTCTCACATTGCAGGCGGATTCTTTACCAGATGAGCCACAAGGGAAGCCCTCTGTCTAATGAATAAACCTCAAGATGATTCACAGGAAATAAATGCCAATTGTTTTCAAATGCAAAGTCTTCATGGAAACATCATAGCTCAGACTAAAAACATGGAGACAGTCTTAAATGAAAAGGTCCCTTTGAGTCTCCAATCACCCCCCATCTTTTACAAATAGGAAGGCAACTGAGAAAGTTACTTATCCACAATTATGGGCTATATCTTATGGAAAAGGAGGCATAGGGAGCACTGAAGACTGGTTCAGTAATCCAGAGAACAGACCCAAGTAACCAGGAAATCCACTTCCAGGCAGTAAACCTCATCACCAATCAACATACCTTTCCTGACCACAGAAGAAAAGGAATATTGGTAATATACAAATGATATACAGTGGTAATTTCTAGGTACCACTGATTCTTTCACTCATTTATTTATTTATTTGGCCATGCTACATGGCATATGGGATCTTACTTCCCCCACCAGGAATTAAAACCTCACCCCTTGCACTGGAAGCCTGGATTCTTAGCCACTGGACCGCCAGGGAAGTCCCTCCATTCCCCACTTTAGAACTCAACTGTCAACATAGGTTAGTCTATCTCAGCTTCACCATTACTAAATTGCCTGTGTCTCATCAGTTTATAGGTAGGTAAAGACTGAATAATTAGGTAAGAACTTCAGATAGAAAATAACTATACTTAAAAAGCTACACCTGAACAATTACCTGCGATGACTTCATTGATATTTAGACCTTATTCACATGAAGAGATCCTGTATCCATAAATCTGAGCCCAATTCTGTAATAAAAAGATGTGTATTTTTTATGTGAAAGGACTATGACCAGAGGTAGCAAAGGCACACTGTAAAAGTCTTTTCATCTTGCTAGTTCACAATGAACCATACCTCTTAGCATTTACATCCTGCATATACCCTTACCCTTGAGGCAGGAATATCTTGTGGTTTGATTATGTTTTAACCAATAGAATACAATAGAAAAATGATATCATGTCAGTTCAATCTGTAAGCCTTTAGAAGCTAGCATCATCAACTTTTGTGCTCTTAGGAACTCTGGATTATGATGTGCTAAATCCAGCTATCCTGCTGAAGATACCACATGAAGAAGTCATGTGGTGAAAGAGGGTTTTCTGAGACTACAAAGACAAAGGTTCAGGCATCCCAGAATAAAAACTGACTCTAGTCCTCAGCTAACCATTCAGTTAAAAGAAGAAGGTTGTTCACTCACTCACTCGTGTCTGACTATTTGCATCCCCATGGACTGTAGCACATTAGGCTTCCCTGTCCTTCACTGTCTCCTGAAGTTTGCTCAAACTCATGTCCATTGAAGTGATGATGCCATCCAACCATCTCATCCTCTGTCACCACATTCTCCCCATGTTCTCAATCTTTCCAAGCATTAGGGTCTTTTCTAATGAGTTGGCTCTTCTCATCAGGAGGCCAAAGTATTGAAACGTCAGCATCAGTCCTTCCAATGAATATCCAAGGTTTATTTCCTTTAGGATTGACTGATTTAATTTCTTTGATGTCCAAGGGAGTCTCAAGAGTCTTCTCCAGTGCCACAATGTGAAAGCATCAATTATTTGGCACTCAGCCTTCTCTATGGTTCAACTCTCTCATCTGAACATGACTACTGGAGAAATGATAGCTTTGACTATATGGACCTTTGTTCAGTTCACTTCAGTTCAGTCGCTCAGTTGTGTCTGACTCTTTGTGACTCCATGAATCGCAGCACGCAGGCCTCCCTGTTCATCACCATTTCCCGGAGTTCACTCAGACTAACGTCCATCGAGTCCGTGATGCCATCCAGCCATCTCATCCTCGGTCATCTCCTTTTCCTCCTGCCCCCAATCCATCCCAGCATCAGAGTCTTTTCCAATGAGTCAACTCTTCGCATGAGGTGGCTAAAGTACTGGAGTTTCAGCTTTAGCATCATTCCTTCCAAAGAAATCCCAGGGCTGATGTCCTTCAGAATGGACTGGTTGGATCTCCTTGCAGTCCAAGGGACTCTCAAGTTTGCATTTCTTTTCCATGGGGATGGTCTTGATCCCTGTCTCCTGTACAATGTCACGAACCTCATTCCATAGTTTCTCAGGCACTCTATCTATCAGATCTAGGCCCTTAAATCTATTTCTCACTTCCACTGTATAATCAAAAGGGATTTGATTTAGGTCATACCTGAATGGTCTAGTGGTTTTCCCTACTTTCTTCAATTTCAGTCTGAATTTGGTAATAAGGAGTTCATGATCTGAGCCACAGTCAGCTCCTAGTCTTGTTCTTGTTGACTGTATAGAGCTTCTCCATCTTTGGCTGCAAAGAATATAATCAATCTGATTTTGGTGTTGACCATCTGGTGTAGGTAAAATAATGTCTCTGCTTTTTAATATGCTGTCTAGATTTGTCATAGATTTTCTTCCAAGGAACAAGCGTCTTTTAATTTCATAGTTGCCGTCACCATCCTCAGTGATTTTGAAGCACAAGAAAATAAAGTATGTCACCGTTTCCATTGTTTCCCCATCTATTTGCCATGAAGTAATTGGACTGGATGCCATGATCTTAGTCTTCTGAATGTTGAGTTTTAAGCCAGCTTTTTCACTGTCCTGTTTCACCTTCATCAAAAGGCTCTTTGTACCATTTTGCTTTTTGCCATAATGGTGGTTTTCATCTGAATAGCTGAATTTATTAATATTTCTCCCAGCAATCTTGATTCCAGTATGTGATTCATGGAGTCTGGCATTTCACATGAAGTACTTTGTATAAAAGTTAAAAAACCAGGATGACAATATACAGCCTTGATGTATTTCTTTCCCAAGTTTGAACCAGTCTGTTTTTCCAAGTCTGGTTCTAATTGTTGCTTCTTGATCTGCATACAGGTTTCTCAGGAGGCAGAGATGATGGCTTGGTATTCCCATCTCTTGAATAATTTTCCACAATTTGTTGTGATCCACATAGTCAAAGGCTTTAGTGTAGTCAATGAAGCAGAAGTAGATTTTTTTTCTGGAAGTATCTTGCTTTTTCTATATTGTAACAGATACTGGCAATTTGATTTCTGGTTTCTCTTTCTTTTCTAAATTCAGCTTGTACATCTGGAAGTACTCAGTTCATGGACTGTTGAAGCCTAACTGGAAAAATTTTGAGCATTACCTTGCTAGCATGTGAAGTGAGTGCAATTGTGCAGTAGTTTGAACATTCTTTAGCATTGCCCTTCTTTGGGACTACAGTGAAAACTGACCTTTCCAGTCTTGTGGCCACTGCTGAGTTTTCCAAATTTGCAGATATATTTAGTGCAGGACTTTAATAGCATCATCTTTTAGGATTTCAAATAGCTCAGCTGGAATACTATCACCTTTACTAGGTTTGTTTGTAGGAATGGTTTCTAAGGTCCACTAGACTTCACACTCCAGCATGTCTGGCCCTAGGTGAGTGACCACATGATCATGGTTATCTGAATCATTAAGACCTTTCTTATATAGTTCTTCTGTAGTCTTACCACCTTTTCTTAATCTCTTCTGTTTCTGTTAGGTCCTTACCATTTCTGTCCTGAATTGTGTCCATCTTTGCATGAAATGGTCCCTGTTCTGACAAAACCTGGTGTATTGGAGAAAGGAATGGCAAAACACTTTTGTATTCTTGCTGTGAGAAACCCATGAACAGTATGAAAAGCCAAAAAATGCTATGCTGAAAGATGAGCCCAGCCACCCCAGGTCAGTAGTTGCCCAATATGCTACTGGGAAACAGTGGAGAAATAGTGCCATAACAAATGAAGAGGCTGAGCCAAAGCAGAAATAATGCCCAGTTGTGGATGTGTCTGGTGGTGAAAGTAAAGTCTGATGCTGTAAAGAACAATTTTACATAGGAACCTGGAATGTTAGGTCCATGAATCAATGTAAAATGGATGTGGTCAAACAAGTGATGGCAAGAGTGAGCATAGGTATTTTAGGAATGAGTGAATTAAAATGGATGGGGATGGGCATATTTTATTTCAGATGACATTTCTCTCTACTACTCTGGGCAAGAATCCCATAGAAGAAATGGACTAGCTCTTGTAGTCAACAAAGTCTGAAATGCGGTACTTGGGTTCAGTCTCAAAAATGACAGAATGATCTCAGTTCATTTCCAAGGCACACCATTAACATCATAGCAATCTAAGTCTATGCTTTGACCACTAATGCCAAAGGAGCAGAAGTTGAACAGTTATGTGAAAATATACAAGACCTTCTAGAACTGACATCAAAAAAAGATGTCATTTTTCACTGTAGGTGATTGGAATGCAAATGTAGGAAGTTAAAAGATACCTGGAGTAATAGACAAGTTTAGCCTTGGAGTACAAAATGAAGCAGGCAAAGGATAACTGAGTTATGCCAGAAGAATGCACTAATCATAGCAAACACCCTCTTCCAACAACACAAGAGAAGACTCTACACATGGACATCACCAGATGGTCAATACTGAAATCAGATTGATTATATTCTTTGCAGCCAAAGATGGAGAAGCTCTATACAGTCAGCAAAAACAAGACTGGGAGCTGACTGTGGCTCAGATCATGAACTCCTTATTGCAAAATTCAGACTGAAATTGAAGAAAGTAGGTAAAACCAGTAGGTCATCCAGGTGTGAGATACATCCCTTATGATTATACAGTAGAAGTGGCAAATAGATTCAAGAGTTTAGATCTGATAGACAGAGTGCTTGAAGAACTATGGACAAAGGTTCATAACATTGTACAGGAGATGGTAACTAAAACCATCCCCAGAGGGGGAAACAAAGTACAACAAGGCAAAATCGTTGTCTGAGTAGACCTTACAAACAGCTGAGAAAAGAAAAGCGTGACAGGAAAAGGAGAAATGGAAAGATAATACCTATCTGAATGCAGAGTTCCACAGAATAGCAAAGAGAGATAAGAAAGCCTTCTTAAATGAACCATACAAAGAAATAGAGAAAAACAGTATAATGAGAAAGGTTAGAGATCTCTTCAAGAAAGTGAAGAGGAATGAACCCTAGCAAGACCAGCAGAACTTCCCAACAAAGCACAACCCTGTTTGCAGTATTATGAGTAAACAAAGTGTTTCTTGATTCAAGCCATTCAGTTTTGTTGTGGTTTGTTATTCAGTAGTATATCACTAAACCAAAATCCAAGTGGAAAATGCTTTGAAAATAAGGATATGCTGCTAAGATATAGTCAAGGCAGGACATACAGATTTGGGACCAGCCATGACATCAGCACTTACAGAAAAGTTGATGCCACTTTAGGGTATAATACTATGACCTATTAAAATATGCAGAGGGGCTTCCCTGGTGGCTCAGTGGTAAAGAATCCACCTGCCAAAGCAGGAGACACAGGTTCAATGCCTGGGTCAGGAAGATCCCCTGGAGAAGGAAATTGCAACCCACTCCAATATTCTTGTCCAAGAAATCCCATGGACAGAGGAGCCTGGGCCCCTTGTGGTTGCAGAGAGTCAGTCACGACTTCAGGATTAACAAACAAGCAAAAATGCAGAAGATAATTTCTAATGGCAGAGAGATATCTCCAATATTTAAGATGCATACATAGAAGATTTACTGAAAAGATTAAGAATTGTCAATAATTAGGAAAAAATTCATGGAAGCCAAGAGAAACTGACTGTATCTAGTAAAAAATGAAGTGTGACTCTTTGTGCTTCATTTTGTACTCCAAGGCTAAACTTGACTATTACTCCAGGTATCTCTTGACTTTTGCACTCCAATTCCTTACAATGAAAATGACATCTTTTTTTGATGTTACTTCTAGAAGGTCCTACAGGTCTTCATAACACTGTTCAACTTCAGCTTCTTTGGCATTGTGGTCAAAGCATAGGAGACTAACAGGCTCCTCCATTCATGGAATTTTCCAGGCAGAAATACTGGAGAGGTTTGCCATTTCCTTCTCCAGGGGAGCTACCAACCCAGGGATCGAACCCAGGTATCCCGCATTGCAGGCAGACACTTTACCCTCTGAGAGAGATGAAATAAAACTTCACTTTAAGGGTCTACTGATTTGGTAATGAAGAGGTCATCAGTCCCTGCCAAGTTAGCAATTTTAATCAAGTGTTTTCAGTCGCATATGCACTGTGCTAGATTAAGGAAATAGAAGACTAAGTGAAGGTGTGTGTGTATGAGTGTGTGTGTGTGTGTGTGTGTGTGTGTGTGTGTGTGTGTTTGGATATAAAGGTGATCATATATTTTGGATTGGCATTGAAAAGGAAGAAAAAATAGAAACTCAATGAAAGAGAAGGGAAAGAGTCAAAATGAATAAATCATTGCTCGTGATCATAGAGTCATGGAGATCCTTTTCATTCTGGGAGAAGAGGAAAGGAGTATATTTGTCTTTCTGAGTAGGGAAAATCTCTGATAATTGATGACTACATATGCATATTCCCTTAAAAACTTGTGAGAAAATTAACTGGCTCATAGATGTACCATGATTTTTTTTTTTCAGTAAAATTAGTCCTTGAATTTATTATACAATTGGATCATCAACAGTTCAAAGTAAGCTTATTTATTAAAAAAATGGCAGGACAAGAGAAATATATTTTTTTACTCAAATCAGGCATATTAATTTTTTCTATATTTTTAATCATTCAATTCAGTTCAGTCGCTCAGTTGTGTCTGACTTTTTACAACCCTATGGACTACAGCACCCTAGGCCTCCTCATCCTTCACTATCACCCTGAGTTTGTTCAAACTCATGCACATTGAGTTGGTGAGGCCATTCAACTATCTCATGCTCACTTGCCCCCTTAGTCTCCTGACCTCATCTTTCCAAGCATCAGGGTCTCAGTTCAGTTCAGTCACTCAGTCATGCCTGACTCTTTGCAACCCCATGAACCACAGCACGCCAGGCCTCCCTGTCCATCACCAACTCCTGGAGTCCACCCAAACCCATGTCCATTGAGTCAGTGATATCATCCAACCATCTCATCCTCTGTTGTCCCCTTCTCCTCCTGCCCCCAATCCCTCCCATCATCAGGGTCTTTTCCAGTGAGTCAGTTCGTTGCATCAGGTGGCCAAAGTATTGGAGTTGCAGCTTCAGCATTTGTCCGTCCAATGAATAACATTCAGAAAACTAAGATCATGGCATCTGGTCTCAACATTTCATGGCAAATAGATGGGGAAATAGTGGAAACAGTGGCTGACTTTACTTTTCTGAGCTCCAAAATCACTGAAGATGTTGATTTCAGTCGTGAAATTAAAAGATGCTTACTCCTTGGAAGGAAAATTATGACCAACCTAGACAGCATATTCAAAAGCAGAGACATTATTTTGTCAACAAAGATCTGTCTAGTCAAGGATATGGTTTTTTCAGTGGTCATGTATGGATGTGAGAGTTGGACTGTGAATAAAACTGAGTGCCAAAGAATTGATGCTTTTGAACTATGGTGTTGGAGAAGACTCTTGAAAGTCCCTCGGATGAGATGAGATGGATGAGATGGTTGGATGGCATCACCAATTCAATAGATATGGGTTTGAGTTACTCTGGGAGTTGGAGATGGACAGGGAGGCCTGGTGTGCTGCAATTCATGGGGTCACAAAGAGTCAAACACAACTGAGTGACTGAAGAGAATGACCAAATCCTCATATAAAAACAGCAATTCACTTTAGATCTACGTTTTTTTTTTTTTTTTTTGCATTAAAAATAAACCAAATAACATGAAAGATAATAGAATAGTTCAGGTGCTCAGTCGTGTCCGACTCTTCACAACCCTGTGAATCACAGCACGGCAGGCCTACCTGTCCATCACTAACTCCTGGAGTTCACTCAGACTCACGTCCTTCTAGTCAGTGATGCCATCCAGCCATCTCATCCTCTGTCGTCCCCTTCTCCTCTGGCCTCCAATCCCTCTCAGCATCAAAGTCTTTTCCAATGAGTCAACTCTTCACATGAGGTGGCCAAAGTACTGGAGTTTCAGCTTTAGCATCATTCCTTCCAAAGAAATCCCAGGGCTGATCTCCTTCAGCATAGATTGGTTGGGACTCCTTGCAGTTCAAGGGACTCTCAAGAGTCTTCTCCAACACCACAGTTCAAAAGCATCAATTCTTCAGCACTCAGCCTTCTTCACAGTCAAACTCTCACATCCATACATGACTACTGGAAAAACCATAGCCTTGACTGGATGGATCATAGTCAGCAAAATAATGTCTCTGCTTTTCAATATGCTATCTAGGTTGATCATAACTTTTCTTCCAAGGGGTAGGCGTCTGTTAATTTCATGGCTGCAGTCATCATCTGCAGTGATTTTGGAGCCCAGAAAAATAAAGTCTGACACTCTGTCCACTGTTTCCCCATCTATTTCCCATGAAGTGATGGGACTGGATGCCATGATCTTCGTTTACTGAATGTTGAGCTTTAAGCCAACTTTTCCACTCTCCTCTTTCACTTTCATCAAAAGGCTTTTTAGTTCCTCTTCACTTACTGCCATAAGGGTGGTGTCATCTGCATATCTGAGGTTATTGATATTTCTCCCGGCAATCTTGATTCCAGCTTGTGTTTCTTCCAGTCCAGTGTTTCTCATGATGTGCTCTGCATAGAAGTTAAATAAGCAGGGTGACAATATACAGCCTTGACGGACTCCTTTTCCTATTTGGAACCAGTCTGTTGTTCCATTCAAGAGGCTTTTCAGCTCCTCTTCACTTTCTGCCATAAGGGTGGTGTCATCTGCATATCTGAGGTTATTGATATTTCTCCCGGCAATCTTGATTCCAGCTTGTGTTTCTTCCAGTCCAGTGTTTCTCATGATGTACTCTGCATAGAAGTTAAATAAGCAGGGTGACAATATACAGCCTTGACATACTCCTTTTCCTATTTGGAACCAGTCTGTTGTTCCATGTCCAGTTCTAACTGTTGCTTCCTGACCTGTATACAGATTTCTCAAGAGGCAGGTTAGGTGGTCTGGTATTTCCATCTCTTTCAGAATTTTCCACAGTTTATTGTTATCCACACAGTCAAAGGCTTTAGCATAGTCAATAAAGCAGAAGTAGATCTAGTAGGGGAAAAATCAATGGATAGCTCTCTGACAAAATGTGGTCCACTGGAGAAGGGAATGGCAAACTACTCCAGTATTCTTGTCATGAGAACCCCATGAACAGTATGAAACTCATTGCTAGATGTTCTAAACTTATGCTGTAATCAAGATACATGTTTTCAGTTCAGTTCAGTTCAGTCTCTCAGTCGTGTCCGACTCTTTGCGACCCCATGAATTGCAGCACGCCAATTGGAACCAGTCTGTTGTTCCATGTCCAGTTCTAACTGTTGCTTTCTGACCTGCATACAGATTTCTCAAGAGGTAGGTTATTAGTCATTATTAAATGGGAATGTGGGTATTTAATGATACAGCCTGAGAATTCATGACAAAATTTTCTGATTTTAGTCTTCTTATCTGGTTTTCTAACACTTAAGTCATTTTTCTACTCTTTGTTGCTGTTCAGTTGCAAAGTCCTGCCCTAATCTTTGTGACCCCGTGAACTGCAACAGGCAAGTCTTTTCTCTCCTTCACTGTCTCACAGTTTCCAAAACTCATGTGCATTGTGTTGGTAATGTCATCCACCATCTCAGCCACTGTTGCCCCCTTCTTCCCCTGCCCTTAGTCTTTCCCAGCACCAAGGTCTTTTCCAAAGATCAGCTCTTCACACCAGGTAGCCAAAGTATTGGAAATTCGGCATCAGACCTTCCAGTGAATTTTCAGGGTTGATTTCCTTTAGGATTGACTGGTTTGATTTCCTTGTTGTCCAAGGGACTCTCAAGAGTCTTCTCCAGCACAACACTTTAAAAGCATCAGTTATTCAGCTCTCAGTCTTCTTTATGGTCCAAGTCTCACATCCATACATGACTACTGGAAAAACCATAGGTTTGACTTTATGGACCTTTGTCAGCGAACTGATGTCTCTGCTTTTTAATATGCTATCTAGGTTGGTCATAACTCTCCTTCCTAGGAGCAAGCATCTTTTAATTGCGTGGCTATAGTCACTGTCCTCAGTGATTCTGGAGCCAAGAAAATAAAATCTATCACTGTTTCCACTTTTCCCCATCTATTTGTCATGAAGTGATGGAATTGGATCCATGAGCTTTGTTTTTTGGATGTTGGGTTTTAAACCAGCTTTTTTACTCTCCTCTTTGACACTCACCAAGAGGCTCATTAGTTCCTCTTCACTATGAATGCTTATATAATAAACAGTGGAAGTTTTCCTGTCCTGACTAGTTCAAAGAAGATGGTCCTAAACTCTTTAAGTGTATCATCTAGGATTTTTTTGTTTTTTCTTAAAAAAACAACAACAACAACAACAAAAAACCCACCTGAACTTATCTGGTAATGTCTCTCTAGACTCTAATTAAACTGATTAATAATTCCTAGAAAACAGTATTGAACTAGATTATAAATTGTAAATCCAGTTATTATAATCCTATACTCAGTTTTTTTGAGATTGCATCCAAGTACTGCATTTCGGACTCTTTTGTTGACCATGATGGCTACTCCATTTCTTCTGAGGGATTCCTGCCCGCAGTAGTAGATATAATGGTCATCTGAGTTAAATTTACCCTTTCCAGTCCATTTTATTTTGTGGATTCCTAGAATGTCAACATTCACCCTTGCCATCTCTTGTTTGACCACTTCCAATTTGCCTTGATTCATGGACCTGAGATTCCAGGTTCCTATGCAATATTGCTCTTTACAGCATCGGATCTTGCTTCTATCACCAGTCTCATCCACAGCTGGGTACTGTTTTTGCTTTGGCTCCATCCCTTCATTCTTTCTGGAGTTATTTCTCCACTGATCTCCAGTAGCATATTGGGCACCTAATGATGATCTGGGGAGTTCCTCTTTTGGTATCCTATCATTTTGCCTTTTCATACTGTTCATGGGGTTCTCAAGGCAAGAATACTGAAGTGGCTTGCCATTCCCTTCTCCAGTGGACCATGTTCTGTCAGCCCTCTCCACCATGACCTGCCCGTCTTGGGTTGCCCCGCAGGCATGGCTTGGTTTCATTGAGTTAGACAAGGCTGTGGTCCTAGTGTGATTAGATTGACGAGTTTTCTGTGAGTATGGTTTCAGTGTGTCTGCCCTCTGATGCCCTCTTGCAACACCTACCATCTTACTTGGGTTTCTCTTATCTTGGGCGTGGGGTATCTCTTCATGGCTGCTCCAGCAAAGCACAGCCACTGCTCCTTATCTTGGACGAGGGGTATCTCCTTACTGCTGCCGTGGGAAGATCCATTGGAGGAGGGCATGGCAACCTACTCCAGTATTCCTGCCTGGAGAATCCCTTGGACCAAGCAGTCTGGTGGGCTTCAGTCCATAAGGTCACAAAAAGTCAGAAATAACTGAAGTGACTTAGCATGCACATATTGTAACTACAGAAAATTCAGTCTCTCTGGCCACAGTTGCTGAAGGATTCAGAAGCTTCTTGCAACAATTTGAATTCAATATCGCAGTGTCTGTTAGTCACGCTGTGTCTCTTCTTTCTCTAATCCATGAAGTATGAGAGCTTTTATAAAGGATTATTTACCTGAATGCAAACCTGCCTGAGTATTTGTGGCAACTCTTGCTCTGGCCTCGATTGTGTAAGTCTTCACTATGTTAGGTTAGATAAGAAATATTTTTCCCACTTGTAAATACACATTCCTTTAAAGTGCTTTGGGTTTTACTGACTTCCACCGTCAAAACTGGCTGCAACAATTGAATTAACAACTAAAACTCATGAGGAAAATATTGAACTGTCCAGTTCTTCAACCATGATATGACCACTGCTTGTAAGTTCCTCCGCTTTATGGCCAAGTTCATCATCACTTGAATAATCTAAGACTTTCTAACCTCTTAGGTCCTTTAATTGCAGGAGGATAAAATCATTTTTTTGACATACAGCTGTCAAGAAAATTTTAAATCATGCTCAGTTTCCCTTTTTAAAAAAGCAAAAAAGTACATGAAACATGTTGTTTAAATATCCATAAAACCAGTTATAAACATTAAAGTTAGTATTTAAAGGCATAAAATTCAGTTTTCTGGAAAAGCCATCTATGTGCAAAAACTTTATTAAGGTAAACTTCTCATTTTTCAGTGACAGAAGATAAATAAACTTCCCCTGTAGTTAGTTTCACTGACTCAAACACAGTCATATTTTGTGTCTGTTTGGCTGAAGATAAGAGCACACATAGAGAAAGCCTGCAAATATGTAATTACTTCATTGATGTCAACTAAATTATGAATTGCATAATAGTATTCCTATAATATCCATTCAGCATCTGTTTCTCTTTCCTAACAAGAATAATAAAAAATATTTAATGTATTTGTGAAATTTGTTAAATTAGCTGTTAAAAGCTATGTGAATTTCAAGAAGATAATCAAGTGTAACTGACACAAGGAAAAATGTATTTAGTTCAGATGAATCAATTCAGGATTAAGAAAACTGAATCGTATAGTGTTATGAAAACTACCAGCAGTGATGACAGCAAATAGGGAAATAGAGTAAAACAGCATGAACTGTAAGGTAGGGAACCAAATCAGAGCAGGAATTAACATCCATTGCAATTGTATCATAACCGATTATTCAAAAAAATTAAAGAGAAAATCAATTAACAATCGGATTAAAAATCATCCAGTGCCCTCAGTCATTTTGTTTACATAAGATCATTTTAGTTTCTCATTTAGAGTTTATAAGACTAATTATTCAATTACAATTTCAGTGAAACATTGACCTTATAAAAACTCTATTCTAGGCATTTAAATGTGGGCTGTTAAATCTTCTGAATGAATACATGGTCCATCTGGCAAAATCTGGCATTTTGGGGATCATTTTAGGATATTTCCCCTTCTCTGTCCTTAAATATCACTCTTTTCAGATGGTTCAGAGATGCTTTTCCTTTCTTTCTTTTTTTTTTTTTTTTTTTTGCTTTGCTCAGTCACTAAGTCATGTCTGAATCTTTGCAGCCCCATGGACAATAATCCACTAGGTTCCTCTGTCCTTGGGAATTTCCAGGCAAGAATACTGGAGTGGGTTGCCATTTCCTTCTTCAGGGGATCTTCCCAACCCAGGGATAGAATCCATGTCCTGCACCTTCTGCATTGGCAGGCAGATTCTTTACCTTGAGCCACCAGGGAAGCCAGTTCAGAGATAGAAACTTTAAATAAAATAGGTCAAGTAGTAAATGCTGTGTTCTATTTATTATCTGGTTTTCAAATCCTTAGAGCACTGGACTTCTGCCATTTTCTAATACCTGAACTGAGACTTCTTTTATTCTGTTCTCCCTAGACTTTTTGTAATCACATTTTCCCATGTAGTAATAATGTTTGTTTGAGGCGTCTTTACAAATAGCTGAGGAAAGAAGAAAAGTGAAAGGCAAGGGAGAAAGAGAAAGATATACCCTAGTGAATGTAAAGTTTCAGAGAATAACAAGGAGAGATAAGAAAGCCTTCTTAAGTGAACAATGCAAAGAAATAGAGGAAAACAATAGAATGGGAAAAACTAGAGATCTCTTCAAGAAAATTGGAGACACCAAGGGAATATTTCATGCAAGAATGGGCATGATAAAGGGCAGAAATGGTAAGCACCTAACAGAAGTAGAAGAGATTAAGAAGAGGTGGCAAGACTACACAGAACTATACAAAAATGGTCTTAATGACCCAGATAACCACTGGGTCAAGACAGACATCCTGAAGTGCAAAGTCAAGTGGACCTTAGGAAGCATTACTACAAAAAAAGCTAGCAGAGGTGATGGAATTCCAGCTGAGCTATTTCAAATCCTAAAAGATGATGCTATTAAAGAGCTGCACTCAATACATTAGCAAATTTGGAAAGCTCAGTAGTGGCCACAGGACTGGAAAAGTTCAGTTTTCATTCCAGTCCCAAAAAAGGGCAGTGCTAAAGAATGTTCAAACTACCATACAATTGTGCTTATTTCACATGCTAACAAGGTTATGCTCAAAATCCTTCAAGCCAGGCTTCGATATTATATGAACTGAAAATCTGCAAATGTACAAACTGAGTTTCAAATAAGTTGAGGAACCAGAGATCAAATTATCAGCACTCATTAGCTCATGGAAAAAGTAAGGGAATTCCAGAAAAACATCTATGTCTGCTTCATTGACTGTGTGAGTCTTTGAGTGTGTGGATCACAATAAACGTGGAAAATTCTTAAAGAAATGGGAATACGAGACCACCTGAGAAACCTGTATGGGAGTCAAGAAGCAGCAGTTAGAACCAGACATGGAACAATGGACTGTTTGAAAACTGTGAAAAGAGTATGACAAGTATTGTTACCCTGCTTATTTCACATATATGCAGAGTACATCTTGTAAAATGCCACGTTAGATGACTCACAAGCTAGAATCAAGATTGCCATGGGAAATATCAACAACTTCAAATATGCAGATGATACTACTCTAATGGCAGGAAGTGAAGAGGAACTAAAGAGCCTCTTGATGAGGGTTAAAGAGGAGAGAGAAAAAGCTGGCTTGAAACTCAACATTCAAGAAACAAAGATCATTGCATCTGGTCCCATCACTTCATGGCAAATATATGAAGAAATAGTGGAAGCAGTAACAGATTTTATTTTCTTGGGCTCCAAAATCACTGTGGATGGTGACTGCAGTCATGAAATTAAATGATGTCTGGTCCTTGGAAGGAAAGCTCTGACAGACATAGACAGCATATTAAAAAGCAGAAACATCACTTTGCCGACAAATGCCCATCTAGTCAAAGCTATGGTTTTTACAGTAGTCATGTACAGATGTGAGTTGGACCATAAAGAAGGTTGAGCACCGATGAAGTGATGCTTTCAATTGTGGTGCTGGAGAAGGTCTTGAGAGTCCCTTGGAATGCAAGGAGATCAAACCAGTCAATCCTAAAGGAAATCAATCCTGAATGCTCATTGGAAGGACTGATGCTGAAGCTGAAGCTCCAGTACTTTGGCCACTTGACATGAAGAGATAACTCATTGGAAAAGACCCTGATACCTGGAAAGATAGAAGGCAAAAGGAGAAGAGGCGGGCAGAGGATGACCTTGTTAGAGAGCATCACTGACTCAATGGACATGAGTTTGAGCAAACATTGGGAGATAGTGGAGGACAGGGAAGCCTGGTGTGCTACAGTTCATGGGGTCTCAAAGAGTCGGACACAAAAGCGATTGAACAACAACCAAGAGCAAACTAATAATCATATTCAAAAATGTGTTTTGTTTTGTTTTGTTTTCTTCCCAGAGACTTTTCTTCCTGTGAACACATGCAAGTATCTTTTCCAGTCCTCTTTCCTGGCATTTTCTTGTTTCTCAGGCTCAAGCCTTCCAGAACTTCCTGTCCATCCCTTTACCAATCTTGAGTACCTTCCAGATCCTCAGCCCAGGCTCAGCTCCAGCTGCAACCTTGCCAATCTACATCCATCCTCTAGTGATCTCTGTGTGTCTGATAGGTGGTATGCAGGAGGAGGCTGTATTTTAAAAATGAACAGAAGAATTACAAAGATTAAGATTAGTAATAGGCTTTATCTACCAAGAAGGAAGGAAGAGTGGAAGAAAGGGAGGGAAGGATAGAGGTAGGGAAGGAAGAGAAGGAAGGAGGCAAAGAAGGAAATATTGAGCACATTTCTGGCATTTCTCTTTTCACTAGTAATAGTAAATTCTGCAAATGCTCACAATTTGATGGGTTCATTCAGCTTACACCTATTCTTTAAACTTTTGATGACTGTAATCTTACTATTTTCTGTGTCTGCTGAATCCTTCCATTTTTACCTGCTTTTCCTCAGTTCATTTGCATTAGGGAGTGCATGGCTTTAACTCATCCTTAGCTTCCCTTGAAATACAAGATGTTGGACACCACATATGAAAGGACACAAAAGATAGACTGATACCCTCAAATAGCATGATTCTTGTGCCATAATGAACATAATTACTTACATATATAGAAAACATACTAGAGTATTACTGAATTCCAGCCATTAATGTAAAGATCTTAGCCCAAGCTTCCCAGGTGGCACTAGTTGTAAAGAACTTACCTATCAATGCAAGAGACACAGGAGACTTGGGTTCAGTCCCTGGGTGGAGAAGATTCCCTGGGGAAGGAAGTGGCAACTCACTCCAGTGTTCTTGCCTGGAGAATCCATGGACAGAGGAGACAAAGAGTTGGACTGAATCAATTTCACACATATATGCATGTGTATATATATACATATGTATATACATAAATATTTAAATATAGATACACATACACATACACATAAACATGTGCTTTGTTCTATTCTGATCTTTAAATAAATATCTGAAATATGCTAACTATTCAATATATTTCATTTATATACATATAATATATATGTATAAATAATACACATGTAATATATGTGTATAAATAATACACATATATTATATGTATATAAATATATATATATATCTATACACACCAAGTACTTAGAAAACTGTTACATATATCAATTTCCTCTTTTCTTTACTTTCATTCATTTGAATAATGGAGTGATTTAGGACGCTGCCCATTCCTGTTGGTGAGGGTGCACTTGTGACTGGCCAGGAGGTCTGACTCCAGAGCGCATGCTCTTTTCATTATTTTACTGTAACTCACATGGCTTGTAGGGTGTCGCTCTACCCTGCCCTGAGCCACACAGATATCTCTAAGTCCTGGCATCTAATTTAGGTAACAGAGATTTTAAAATCTTGCCTTGTCTGAATTTTTTTCTGGCAATAAACATAGTTTTGTGGAAATCGACACTTTTAGGTACGTGAAGGCTCACTGTCTGTTAAATATCCAAATCCTTCTCATTTACTTAGCAAACCCATTTCTATAAAAGAGTCCAAAGAAACTATTCTTTAAGTCTCATATAAATTATCACAGATTCCAAATAGATGATGACTGAGCTCATGTGGTTTTCTGCTGTATTAAACTGTTTTACATTTCTGTTTTCATTAAAATTACTATTTTTTGCTTCATCACAATCCATTGTAAACCTGGTGAAGATGAATACGTGCTTTATTTTTCCAGTCTAGGTGAGTTTTTTTCTTTGATTCTCCAGACATCAAATCCACTTCCCAATCCCGCCCCCGCTCCCAGCACATGCTCAGTTGTGTCCAGCTCTTTGCCACCCCATTGACTGTAGCCCTCCAGGTTCTCTGTCCATGGGATTGTTCAGGCAAGAATAGTAGAGTAGGTTGCCATTTTTTTTCTCCGGGGAATCCTCCCGACCCAGGGATTGAACCCACATCTCCTACACTGCAAGCGGATTCTTTACCACTGAACCATCATGGAAACCCAGACGTCAAAATAGGCATTTTAAAAAATGATAAGAAGGACAGGGAAGCCTGGCATGCTGTGGTTCATGGGGTTCAAAGAGAGGGACATAACTTAGCGACTGAACAACAAGCAGTCCTCCCTCAGATGCTTCCCACTTCAGGATGTCCTTCAGCCTGAGCACTTCACCAGCCAAGGTGGACATCTCCCAAGCACATGACGAAGAACCACAAGGATCTTGCCATGTGGAAGGGGGAGCTGGGGGCAGATCCTCTCAGTTCTGGACAGAACCATCAAACAGTTAGAGACACGATACAGTGCTCCTGGTTTCTCAGCAGACTTGCAGGGCCAATCGACACTGATTCTCTGCCTTCCTCCATGGTGTATTTTATTAACTAGAAAGGATCGAGTTCACTAATGGCACTTTTATGGCTCCCTTTGCCTAGGAAGAGAGCAGTGGGATGTTTAGCTTCTTTATTACAAAAGCAGTCAGATATTTTATATGGTAATAAAAGCAGCAGCTGCCATTGGAGACAACTAAAGCGAGGCGATGAGTGCCACGAGTGTGCAGTGTTGTATTTTCTAAGAAGAGTGCTCATTAAAGCTTAGTTTTTTTTTCCCCTGACCCTGAAGACTACCAGGACTCTAACTAGCTATAGACACGCTTTCTTGAACAAGATAGAGGAAAGATGTGCTAGGTTGGAACTCTGAATACCTCCACTCTACAATGACTAGAGATGGAGTAGGGGCGTTCGAATGAATTAATCATTAGGCAATGTTTCCATAGGAAAGATACTAAGCCTGGGCCATGAAATTGGAAAAGATTTCATCATCTTAGAAATTTATCAGAAATTAGAGCTAGTTAAAATAGCTCTATAGATATTTTAGAGTTCTTAATGATAATCATATTTTTGTGTGTTGTTTAGTTTTCCACTAGAATTACACCTCTTTAATGTATATAATTTCTCAGAATTAGCAATTTTATGTGAACTGGCTGTGTCTTTTTTTAGAATCTTTCCTTTAAATTTCTATTTGGGATAATGAATGAATCCCACAGAGAGGCAGAGAAAGTGAGGTAAAAATACTGTCCTGAAGGAAAAAAAGAAAAAGAGAAAAGATGCCCAGGTAATGAATCTCAGCATTTAAGCAGCAGTGGGCCAACCTATTGTCCTGAAGTAAAATTAAAAAACAGAAACAACTCCCTTAAAAAAAAATAAGAAAAAATAAAAGGACAAACAGAGGTGGTTTCTAAGGTCCTTCTTATTTCACCTTTTTCTTAGTTGAAGTTTAAAAAGAGACATCAATCAATGTGTTTATTTTCTTCCTTCTCTTATTTCTTCAAATGGTAAAGAATCCACCTGCAGTGTGGGAGACCTGGAATCAATTCCTGGGTTGGGAAGATTCCCTGGAGAAGGGAAGGGCTACCCACTCCAATATTCTGGCCTGGAGAATTCCATGGACTGTATAGTCCATGGGGTCGCAAAGAGTCAAACAAGACAGAGTGACTTTCACTTCACTTCATACATATATTTGGGCTTTCCTGGTGGCTCAGATGGTAAAGTATCCACCAGCAATTCAGGAGACCTGGATTCAATCCCTGGGTTGGGAAGATCCCATGGAGAAGGGCATGGCAACCAAATCCAGAATTCTTGGAGTGGAGAATCCCCAAGGACAGAGGAGCCTGGTATTGAGTAGAGCTCCCTATACTATATGGTACATTCTTTATCATATGTAAAGTAGTTTCACACATATATGCATGTGTATATATATACATATGTATATACATAAATATTTAAATATAGATACACATACACATACACATAAACATGTGCTTTGTTCTATTCTGATCTTTAAATAAATATCTGAAATATGCTAACTATTCAATATATTTCATTTATATACATATAATATATATGTATAAATAATACACATGTAATATATGTGTATAAATAATACACATATATTATATGTATATAAATATATATATATATTTATACACACCAAGTACTTAGAAAACTGTTACATATATCAATTTCCTCTTTTCTTTACTTTCATTCATTTGAATAATGGAGTGATTTAGGACGCTGCCCATTCCTGTTGGTGAGGGTGCACTTGTGACTGGCCAGGAGGTCTGACTCCAGAGCGCATGCTCTTTTCATTATTTTACTGTAACTCACATGGCTTGTAGGGTGTCGCTCTACCCTGCCCTGAGCCACACAGATATCTCTAAGTCCTGGCATCTAATTTAGGTAACAGAGATTTTAAAATCTTGCCTTGTCTGAATTTTTTTCTGGCAATAAACATAGTTTTGTGGAAATCGACACTTTTAGGTACGTGAAGGCTCACTGTCTGTTAAATATCCAAATCCTTCTCATTTACTTAGCAAACCCATTTCTATAAAAGAGTCCAAAGAAACTATTCTTTAAGTCTCATATAAATTATCACAGATTCCAAATAGATGATGACTGAGCTCATGTGGTTTTCTGCTGTATTAAACTGTTTTACATTTCTGTTTTCATTAAAATTACTATTTTTTGCTTCATCACAATCCATTGTAAACCTGGTGAAGATGAATACGTGCTTTATTTTTCCAGTCTAGGTGAGTTTTTTTCTTTGATTCTCCAGACATCAAATCCACTTCCCAATCCCGCCCCCGCTCCCAGCACATGCTCAGTTGTGTCCAGCTCTTTGCCACCCCATTGACTGTAGCCCTCCAGGTTCTCCGTCCATGGGATTGTTCAGGCAAGAATAGTAGAGTAGGTTGCCATTTTTTTTCTCCGGGGAATCCTCCCGACCCAGGGATTGAACCCACATCTCCTACACTGCAAGCGGATTCTTTACCACTGAACCATCATGGAAACCCAGACGTCAAAATAGGCATTTTAAAAAATGATAAGAAGGACAGGGAAGCCTGGCATGCTGTGGTTCATGGGGTTCAAAGAGAGGGACATAACTTAGCGACTGAACAACAAGCAGTCCTCCCTCAGATGCTTCCCACTTCAGGATGTCCTTCAGCCTGAGCACTTCACCAGCCAAGGTGGACATCTCCCAAGCACATGATGAAGAACCACAAGGATCTTGCCATGTGGAAGGGGGAGCTGGGGGCAGATCCTCTCAGTTCTGGACAGAACCATCAAACAGTTAGAGACACGATACAGTGCTCCTGGTTTCTCAGCAGACTTGCAGGGCCAATCGACACTGATTCTCTGCCTTCCTCCATGGTGTATTTTATTAACTAGAAAGGATCGAGTTCACTAATGGCACTTTTATGGCTCCCTTTGCCTAGGAAGAGAGCAGTGGGATGTTTAGCTTCTTTATTACAAAAGCAGTCAGATATTTTATATGGTAATAAAAGCAGCAGCTGCCATTGGAGACAACTAAAGCGAGGCGATGAGTGCCACGAGTGTGCAGTGTTGTATTTTCTAAGAAGAGTGCTCATTAAAGCTTAGTTTTTTTTTCCCCTGACCCTGAAGACTACCAGGACTCTAACTAGCTATAGACACGCTTTCTTGAACAAGATAGAGGAAAGATGTGTTAGGTTGGAACTCTGAATACCTCCACTCTACAATGACTAGAGATGGAGTAGGGGCGTTCGAATGAATTAATCATTAGGCAATGTTTCCATAGGAAAGATACTAAGCCTGGGCCATGAAATTGGAAAAGATTTCATCATCTTAGAAATTTATCAGAAATTAGAGCTAGTTAAAATAGCTCTATAGATATTTTAGAGTTCTTAATGATAATCATATTTTTGTGTGTTGTTTAGTTTTCCACTAGAATTACACCTCTTTAATGTATATAATTTCTCAGAATTAGCAATTTTATGTGAACTGGCTGTGTCTTTTTTTAGAATCTTTCCTTTAAATTTCTATTTGGGATAATGAATGAATCCCACAGAGAGGCAGAGAAAGTGAGGTCAAAATACTGTCCTGAAGGAAAAAAAGAAAAAGAGAAAAGATGCCCAGGTAATGAATCTCAGCATTTAAGCAGCAGTGGGCCAACCTATTGTCCTGAAGTAAAATTAAAAAACAGAAACAACTCCCTTAAAAAAAATAAGAAAAAATAAAAGGACAAACAGAGGTGGTTTCTAAGGTCCTTCTTATTTCACCTTTTTCTTAGTTGAAGTTTAAAAAGAGACATCAATCAATGTGTTTATTTTCTTCCTTCTCTTATTTCTTCAAATGGTAAAGAATCCACCTGCAGTGTGGGAGACCTGGAATCAATTCCTGGGTTGGGAAGATTCCCTGGAGAAGGGAAGGGCTACCCACTCCAATATTCTGGCCTGGAGAATTCCATGGACTGTATAGTCCATGGGGTTGCAAAGAGTCAAACAAGACAGAGTGACTTTCACTTCACTTCATACATATATTTGGGCTTTCCTGGTGGCTCAGATGGTAAAGTATCCACCAGCAATTCAGGAGACCTGGATTCAATCCCTGGGTTGGGAAGATCCCATGGAGAAGGGCATGGCAACCAAATCCAGAATTCTTGGAGTGGAGAATCCCCAAGGACAGAGGAGCCTGGTATTGAGTAGAGCTCCCTATACTATATGGTACATTCTTTATCATATGTAAAGTAGTGTATGTGTGTTCATCTCAAGCTCCTGATTTATCCCTCCCACCCATTTTTCCTCTAAATGTTTTTGATCTATATATCTATTTCTGTTTTGTAAATAAACTCATTTGTATCTTAATTCACTTGTCCAAATTCTGTTATATATCTTGTCCAAATTCTGTTATATATCTTGTCCAAATTCTGTTATATATCCAATTCATACATAAGAATAAAAGATCATAGTAGAGATAATATTTCCAAAATATTAAAAAATATATATATTTTCTTTCAGGGAGATCTCCCAAATTAACTGCTCTATTTTCCAGCAAGCCCTTACTAGTACCTACCAAGAGCATGGAATACACAGAAAGGGAAGCAGGGTCATTGCCTTCTGCTCATCAATATCAGAACTGAGGCAATGAGATTGATTCGTGCATGTTGAAAGGTGGTTGACAAAGCCAGACAGATGCTGAATAGGAACTGTTGACACAACACCTTATTGGGGTTCAGAGACAATTTGACAAATATTATAGTTCTTCAGAGAGAACTAGGATTTGTGATGGCTCTAAGATGAGAATTATTCTCCAGGTTGTGACCAAAGGTGTGGAAATTTGGATAATAGAGAAATCACAAGCCACAGCCTAACACCTGGTCAGAACTCAAATATCTATTGAATATGTAGCACAATAAGGCACAGTCCTCTCACCTCCTGTGGTTTCAGTTATCATGGTCAACTGCAATTAGAAAATAGTAAGTGGAACGTTCCAGAAAGAACTAACTTATAAGTTAACTTTGCACACCATTCTGAGCACTGTGATGTATTCTCTCCCCATTTCCTTGCATCCCGCCAAGAACTGGGGCCTGAGTTATCCCCTTATTGATCATGTCCTGCCTCTTAGTCACTTAGTACCATCAGGATATTGTATGGACTGTCTCAATATCACAGCACTAGTGTTCAGGTTGGAGAAGGCAACGGCACCCCACTCCAGTACTCTTGCCTGGAGATCCATGGACGGGCGAGCCTGGTGGGCTGCAGTCCATGGGGTCGCTAAGAGTCAGACACGACTGAGCGACTTCACTTTGACTTTTCACTTTCGTGCATTGGAAAAGGAGGTGGCAACCCACTCCAGTGTTCTTGCCTGGAGAATCCCAGGGATGGGGGAGCCTGGTGGGCTGCCGTCTCTGGGGTCGCACAGAGTCGGACACGACTGAAGCGACTTAGCAGCAGCAGCATTCAGGTGGCCCTTACTTTTCTTTAAAATGGCCTCAAAGCTCAAGAACAGTAATGCTGAAAATTTGAATATGCCAGAGAAGCCATAAAAATGTTTTTTTTACATGAAAGGTGTCAAAAAAAAAAAAAGCCATCTGTATGCTAAGAGCCTCCCTAGTAAAGGCAGTCAAGGCAGCGGTAAAGAATCTGCCTGCCAACGCAGGAGATGCTGGAGACTGAGAAGGGAATGGCAATCCTCTCCAGTATTCTTGCCTGGAGAATCCCGTGGACAGAGGAGCCTGGTGGGCTATAGTCCTTGGGGCCTCAAAGAGTCTGAAAAAAACTGAGCACACACGCCATGCTGAGGTTACTAACTTCATCTTTAAACCCAATGAATCTTCTATCTGAAACTGTGCAGAAAAAAAAAAAAAAAAAATTTGTCCTAATTTTGTTGTCACATCTCAAACTGCAAAAGTTACAGCCGTAGATTCTTAGTTAAGGCAGAAAAGGAATTATATTTGTGCAGTATTCACATAAGTTTTATTACAATAATTCATTATAATTGTTTTACTCTATTATTGGTTACTGGTTTTATTCTCTTAGTGTGCCTAAGGAAAGTGAAAGTGTTATTTACTAAGTCATGTCTCTTTACTGAGTCTGACTCTTTGCTAAGTCTGACTCTTTGCTACCCCATGGACTGTAATCCACCAGGCTCCTCTGTCCATGAGTTTTCCAGGCAGGAACACTGGAGTAGGTTGCCATTTCTTCCTCTGGGGAATCTTCCCAACCCAGAGATTGAACTTGAGTCTTCTGCGTTGCAGGCAGATTCTTTACAGTCTGAGCCACCAGGGAAGTCCCTTACCGTGTCTAACTTGATAATCAAACTTTATCACAGATATGCACATACAGGGGAAAGCAGTATGTATAGACCGAGTACGAGGCATCGTTCCCAACATCTGCTGGGACTCTCATGGTGTCCCCCATGCAGGAGTGCCAGCTGTGTTCTGAGCCACCCAATAAATATATGGGATACTGCCGTCATCTCCAGACTGGAGATAAGGGAGCTAAAAATAGATAATTTTTGACCTGGAAAAGGTCACACATGCCTGAAATGAGTATTCAAGACAGCCCTAGAGCTTTCCGACTCCCAGATGATGCAGAGTGATGGCTCCCTGGAAAGGAAAACCCAAGGGTCAGTCCAGAAACTGAGGATGTGTATAAGAGACAGACTCAATACCAGGCTCCTCTGTCCTTGGGGATTCTCCACTCCAAGAATTCTGGATTTGGTTGCCATGCCCTTCTCCATGGGATCTTCCCAACCCAGGGATTGAATCCAGGTCTCCTGAATTGCTGGTGGATACTTTACCATCTGAGCCACCAGGAAAGCCCAAATATATGTATGAAGTGAAGTGAAAGTCACTCTGTCTTGTTTGACTCTTTGCGACCCCATGGACTATACAGTCCATGGAATTCTCCAGGCCAGAATATTGGAGTGGGTAGCCCTTCCCTTCTCCAGGGAATCTTCCCAACCCAGGAATTGATTCCAGGTCTCCCACACTGCAGGTGGATTCTTTACCATTTGAAGAAATAAGAGAAGGAAGAAAATAAACACATTGATTGATGTCTCTTTTTAAACTTCAACTAAGAAAAAGGTGAAATAAGAAGGACCTTAGAAACCACCTCTGTTTGTCCTTTTATTTTTTCTTATTTTTTTTAAGGTTAACTTTGCACACCATTCTGAGCACTGTGATGTATTCTCTCCCCATTTCCTTGCATCCCGCCAAGAACTGGGGCCTGAGTTATCCCCTTATTGATCATGTCCTGCCTCTTAGTCACTTAGTACCATCAGGATATTGTATGGACTGTCTCAATATCACAGCACTAGTGTTCAGGTTGGAGAAGGCAACGGCACCCCACTCCAGTACTCTTGCCTGGAGATCCATGGACGGGCGAGCCTGGTGGGCTGCAGTCCATGGGGTCGCTAAGAGTCAGACACGACTGAGCGACTTCACTTTGACTTTTCACTTTCGTGCATTGGAAAAGGAGGTGGCAACCCACTCCAGTGTTCTTGCCTGGAGAATCCCAGGGATGGGGGAGCCTGGTGGGCTGCCGTCTCTGGGGTCGCACAGAGTCGGACACAACTGAAGCGACTTAGCAGCAGCAGCATTCAGGTGGCCCTTACTTTTCTTTAAAATGGCCTCAAAGCTCAAGAACAGTAATGCTGAAAATTTGAATATGCCAGAGAAGCCATAAAAATGCTTTTTTTACATGAAAGGTGTCAAAAAAAAAAAAGCCATCTGTATGCTAAGAGCCTCCCTAGTAAAGGCAGTCAAGGCAGTGGTAAAGAATCTGCCTGCCAACGCAGGAGATGCTGGAGACTGAGAAGGGAATGGCAATCCTCTCCAGTATTCTTGCCTGGAGAATCCCGTGGACAGAGGAGCCTGGTGGGCTATAGTCCTTGGGGCCTCAAAGAGTCTGAAAAAAACTGAGCACACACGCCATGCTGAGGTTACTAACTTCATCTTTAAACCCAATGAATCTTCTATCTGTGAAACTGTGCAGAAAAAAAAAAAATTTGTCCTAATTTTGTTGTCACATCTCAAACTGCAAAAGTTACAGCCATAGATTCTTAGTTAAGGCAGAAAAGGAATTATATTTGTGCAGTATTCACAGAAGTTTTATTACAATAATTCATTATAATTGTTTTACTCTATTATTGGTTACTGGTTTTATTCTCTTAGTGTGCCTAAGGAAAGTGAAAGTGTTATTTACTAAGTCATGTCTCTTTACTGAGTCTGACTCTTTGCTAAGTCTGACTCTTTGCTACCCCATGGACTGTAATCCACCAGGCTCCTCTGTCCATGAGTTTTCCAGGCAGGAACACTGGAGTAGGTTGCCATTTCTTCCTCTGGGGAATCTTCCCAACCCAGAGATTGAACTTGAGTCTTCTGCGTTGCAGGCAGATTCTTTACAGTCTGAGCCACCAGGGAAGTCCCTTACCGTGTCTAACTTGATAATCAAACTTTATCACAGATATGCACATACAGGGGAAAGCAGTATGTATAGACCGAGTACGAGGCATCGTTCCCAACATCTGCTGGGACTCTCATGGTGTCCCCCATGCAGGAGTGCCAGCTGTGTTCTGAGCCACCCAATAAATATATGGGATACTGCCGTCATCTCCAGACTGGAGATAAGGGAGCTAAAAATAGATAATTTTTGACCTGGAAAAGGTCACACATGCCTGAAATGAGTATTCAAGACAGCCCTAGAGCTTTCCGACTCCCAGATGATGCAGAGTGATGGCTCCCTGGAAAGGAAAACCCAAGGGTCAGTCCAGAAACTGAGGAAGCAATGGTTTTCAGTCTAGATTTTGGACTTCTTTCAATGCTAGCTTGAAAGAATCAGGGTTTAGTCATAGATAGCATGAGGGCAGGGGCTTTGTAAGGGAGTGTAGATGTGTTCTGAAAGTCTGGGATATTCTTATTTACATGCTTTCTATATCTTTCAAATATAAAAACCATTGAAAAGGCTAGCTTGCTTCTTATTTCAATAATCTTTGAGAATATGCATTATATTGAAGACAGGACCAATTTGACAGCTCAAACTTATGATCCTGTATTGGACATGGACTTTAAGGTACTTTGGCTTTCAATTCATACCACTCTTGATATCTGGGACACCTGACATGTGATAAAATCATTTCTATATGTATTCAGTTCAGTTCAGTTGCTCAATTATGTTCCACTCTTTGTGACCTGGACTGCAGCCCGACAGGCTTCCCTGTCCAACACCAACACCCAGAGCTTGCTCAAACTCATGTCCATTGAGTCAGTGATGCCATCCAACCATCTCATCCTCTGTCATCCCCTTCTCCTTCTGCCTTCAATCTTTCCCAGCATCAGGGTCTTTTCCAATGAGTCAGTTCTTGACATCAGGTAGCCAAAGTATTACAGTTTCAGCCTCAGCATCAGTCTTTCCAATGAATACAATTCCATATGATGAATAAAAAGCCTGAAAATATTTGTCACAAAAATCAAAGGTATTTCCTGTAATTCATGGTGTCTTTATTAGAGTTAAGAATGTAAATTTATCGTGAAGAATAAAAGAAATAAAAATCTGAAATAGAAGTAGAAGAAATCCAATCCAAAAATATAAGAAAAAAAATTACTTTGGGAACAGAGAAACCCTCAAGGAGAGAGATAAACTGATATTCTACTTTAAAGGATAAATGAATTCTCTGCAGTGCAGTCGAGGAGGAAGGAAGTTATATGCTCATTTAAGTGTGACTTGAGGCCTTGCTAAGTAACTTAGCAAAAAATTGGAAGGGCTTTTCATCTTTAACCTGTGTTTACTGACATGTTCTGGCAGGTGGGTGATAAAGGTAGGAAGAGCATTATTTGTAGCCAGGTTATTTTCTCCAAGTTCCATCAACACTATGGGCCCCAGCCCCCTAAGTTGTAAAATGGTACCTATTTATGGAAATAAAGGCCACTGCCTTCTGACACTCACAAAGCCTATCATGCGGACTCTGCTGCAAACACAAGATATAAAGACAGCACATGTCTTGCCACCTACATGTAACCACATATGATACAAACAACACCCCATCACCTACCATTACCCACCATTACCTGGGAGCTCTTTCTTCACTCTGGCTGAATTTTTGAGTACACCTCATATTCCAGTACCTATTGTCCAGACCATCACGTCACATAGCAGTCTTTTCAGGATGAACCTCACTCTCTTCTTTGGCCATCTCACACCTTTAACTTTCTGTCTTAACACCATCTACTTGTACCTTAAGAATTCCTACTTTGTGATAAACAATTTCTTAATTTTTATTGAAGTATAATTGACTTTCAATCTTCTCTTAGTTTCAGGTGTATGGCAAAGGTAATTAAGTTATATACACAAAATATCTATTTTTTTCAAATTATTTTTTCTTATAGGTCATTAAAAAATATTGAGTATAATTCCCTGTGCTATACAGTAGGTCTTTTTTTGTTGCTGTTATCTCTTTTATATGGTAGTATGTACAAGTTAATCCAAATTCCTAATTTATCCCTCCCCAACTTGTTTCTCTGTGGTAACTGTGTTTGTTTTCCATGTCTGTGGGTCTGTTTCTATTTTGTATATAAATGCATTTGTATCAATGCTTTTTTTTAGATTCCATGTATAAGTGATATCATATATTAGTGTTTCTCTGTGTGAGTTACTTCACTTTGTATGAAATAGATGGATCTCAGTTCCATTAAGTAGATGAATCTCAAGATCCATCTTCGTTACTGCAAATATTATTTCATCCTTTTTTATCGCTGAGTAATACAATTCTCCATTATATAAATATACCACATCTTCTCTATCCATTCATCTGTTGATGGACGTTTAGGTTGGTTCCAAGCCTTGGCTTTGTAAATAATGTTTTATGAAAACTGGGGTGCATGTATCTTTTCAAAGATCTATATAGACGTTTTTCTGAAGAAGACATACAGATGGCCAACAGGCACATGAAAAGATACTCAGCATCACTAATTATTAGAGAAATGAAGACAAAAGCGCAATGAATTGTCACTTCACACCTATCAGAATGACCATCATCAAAGTCTACAAATGATAAATGCTGGAGAAGGTGTAAAGGGAACCCTCCTGAACTACTGGTGGGAATGTAATTGGTACAGCCACCATGGAGAACAGTGTGGAGGATCCTTAAACTAAAAACAGAGCTGCTGTGTGATTCTGCAATCCTTCTCCTGGACATATAGCCAGAGAAAACCATAATCTGAAAAGACATATGCACTCCAATGTGACAGATGAACATTTCTAACCTTTCAGTTTCTTCAGTGAAATTTCCTGACACATGTGCGAAGCCACTGAGATCTGGCTCTCTCCGGAGGTTGGCATGTGCCGTGCTGGGGCCACTTGCTCTCTAGTACTGAGCCTGTGACAGAGGCTGGTGCAGGTCTGTGTCTTACTAATTCCATGCTGCAGTCATTGGATCGCTGTTCCTCTAAGCTCCTTTCCTCACCTCTTCTTTGTTTTAGTTTTTAAACTAAAGAGATTCTTCCCATTCTAATGGGATGCCATTTATCTCATTTCTCTAGACAATCTCTCATAACATTTCAAGCCAGTTCCCCCCAGTAGCTTGTAGACTAGAGCCTTTCTTTCCACTGACGTTTTGAATAAATTGCAGGTCAAGATCTTTGCATTCATTTCCAGTAAATATTCCTGCCTACCACATCAGACAAGCACTTGGAGGATCAGTTCCTGTCTTCTTCCCAACAAGCCACTGGCAATCACAGATGGGGTCAGTCCACTTTCTGATCCAACCATCCATGTGTCTGTTTCAGTGACATCCTTCTGTGAATTATTTGTCTTCTTTGACCTCTGAACCCTCCTTTGTTATTGTTGTTCAGCTGCTAAGTCATGTCTGACTCTTTGCAATCCTATGCTCTGCAGCATGCTGGGCTTCCCTGTCCTTCATTATCTCCCAGAATTTTCTCAAATTCATGTCCTCTAAGTTGGAGGTGCCATCAAATCATCTCATCCTCTGTCGTCCTCTTCTCCTGCCTTCAATATTGCCCAATATCAGGGTCTTTACAATGAGTTGACTCTTCGCAACAGGTGGCCAAAGTATTGGAGCTTCAGCTTCAGCATCAGTCCTTCCAATGAATATTCAAGATTGATTTCCTTTAGGATTGACTGGTTTGATCTCCTTGCTGTCCAAGGAACCCTCAAGAGTCTTCTCCAACACCACAGTTCGAAGGCATCAATTCTTTGGTGCTCAACCTTCTTTATGGTTCAACTCTCACATCCATACATGACTGCTGGAAAACTGTAGCTTTAATTAGACGGACCTTTGTCAGCAAAATGTTGTCTGCGGGTATCTACTATGTTTGTATAGTTCCCTATCTTCGATCTCATCTGTCTCCATTTTCACCCCTATTCACTTTAGAATTTATAGCTCATCGTATATTCTGATATCTTGCCAATATCCTCCACCATCAATTCTGATTGCATTTCTAAAGCCTTGTTTGGAAGGGAAAAGCAAAAACAACTCCATTCCTTGGTGAATCCAAGAGTATCCCCTGGTTCCCCTTTGTGCCTAGCTGCAGGAGACCCAGGTTCAGTCCCTGAGTTGGGAAGATTCCCTGGAGAAGGAAATGGCAACCCACTCCAGTATTCCTGTCTGGAGAACCCCATAGACAGAGGAGCCTGGCAGCCTATGAAGTCACAAGGCTTGGACACAACTTAGCGACTAAAACCTCCACCACAGCTGGCTCAGTTCTTCTGGGAAAGACAGACAGCCTGATGGTGCTGTCAGTGTATAACCAGCAATCTCACTTAGGTTTATTAGCAATGGCCAGAAATCCAGTGAGCCACCGAACTGACCCACTTTCCTTCACTCTGCTCCAAATCTAAACTTGTCTAACTATTGATTTCCCTCCATGTTTTACTCCCTGACTTTAGATATTTTGTTACCTTATAGAAAAAAAAAGTAATCTTTACCATGAAGTCCTTCAGCTGCCCACTATCAAATACAACAACCTCCACCCCTTTCAGCCCTCCTTTCTTCCAGCTACCTGTCTCTTCTAGTGCAATTGAAGAGATGTCCCTTATTTTATTTAAGGCTAATTTATTTAGTTTTGGCTGTGCAGGGTCTTCATTGCTGTGAGGGCTTTTCTCTATTATGGTGAACAGGAGCTATTCTTCATTGCAGTGCACGGGCTTCTCATTGCAGCGTGTGGCCTTCTCATTGCAGTGGCTTTTGCTGTTGCCAGTGATGGGCTCTAGGGCTCATGGGCTCAGTAGATGCAGTTCCCAGACTCTAGAGCACAGGCTCGGTAGTTGTGATTCAGCTTAGTTTCTCCCCACCATGTGGGACCTTTCTGGACCAGGGATCGAACCCGTGTCTCCTGCATGGGCAGGTGGATTCTTTACTGCTGAACTACAGGGAAGACCTATTTAAGGATAATTTTTATCACATAGCTCTGGCTCACTCATAACAATACATTCTCAAAGACCAAAAGAATAATGGAACTCAGTTAACTCTCCTCCAACTTCAAAACCAACCAAATAACCAACAGGCTAGTCAGTCAACCAGAAAACAGTTTCCAAAACCTGAAAGAGCTATTTGCTGTTTTATCACCATGTTTTCAGTTCACTTCCTTACTCATCAGCAGCTTTTGAAGCTGTTCTAGTGGGTTTATTTTTCCTCCCTCCAAACTGCTATTTCCACTATCTTTGCTTTATCTAGTTATTATGTGTATTTCAATTTTTAATTTGTTTCATCTCCTGATAGCATTGGCCTATAGTAGCCATTTTCTCCTAAAGGAAATTTTTCTTCTCTTGTTTTTTTTTTTTTTTTTTAATCATGTTTCCTTGTTTCAATCCTATCAGTTTCTACCTTTTTTTTTTTTTTTCCCCTCTAGCCAGGTTTCAAATGTAGATGCTCCAAAACAAGACTATATTTTTAAATCTCTCTACTACTCTGCTTACATACTTTCCTTAGAAATTTTATCTAACCCACTGGCTGCAATAACCATCTATATTATGACAACTATAAATTTTTATTTCCTGTCCCATTCTCTCTAGAGCAGCAGACTTCTGTATACAATTGGCTTGTGAAAACTCTGTGATAAATGTTCATTGTCACAACTAACTCAGTATACATGAAACAAACTCATCTCCCATTTTCTCACTGAAGCTTCAAACCTAGTTCTTGGCCATTCTTTCACATCCCAGTATGTATTATTAACAGACAACTAGTTTATCAAGTCCAAAATGTAAGAACCATGGTTTAC
>SJYT01069215.1:1662-158454 GCA_006410635.1 Cephalophus harveyi | reverse complement strand
TTGGTTTTAGTTATTTATTTTTCCTTCCTGTTATGCTGCCCTCTGTGCTTCCAGGGTTCGCCCCAGACTCGGCAGCGAGAATGTTTCCTGGTGTTTGGAAACCTCTCTTCTTACGAGTCTCTTCCCGCGACGGGATTCCCTTCCCAGGACGGAGCTCCCTCCCTACCTCCTTTGCCTCTTTTTTCGTCTTTTATATTTTTTCCTACCTGTTTTTGAAGCCAATGATCTGCTTTTCTGGGTATCTGATGTCCTCTGCCAGCATTCAGAAGTTGTTTTGTGGAATTTACTCAGCGTTGAAATGTTCTTTTGATGAAATTGTGAGGGAGAAAGAGGTCTCCCCGTCCTATTCCTCCGCCATTTTAGGACTGCCCTCCTGTTATTGCCAGTTTTGACCTGATTAGCAAATCAAAATAATAGCTGGGACAAATAAGCCTAAAATAAGAAGTCCAAGGCAATGGCTACAGGTAATGATCCACGATAGAGAGGGGTTGGGTTTTGAGGATCAAGAATCAAGGAAAACAGGGACTTCCCTTGTGGCACAGTGGCTAAGAATCTGCTTGCCAGCACAGGGCATACAGGTTTGGTCCTTGGTCTAGGAAGAGCCCATAAGCCACAGAGCANCAAGGCAATGGCTACAGGTAATGATCCACGATAGAGAGGGGTTGGGTTTTGAGGATCAAGAATCAAGGAAAACAGGGACTTCCCTTGTGGCACAGTGGCTAAGAATCTGCTTGCCAGCACAGGGCATACAGGTTTGGTCCTTGGTCTAGGAAGAGCCCATAAGCCACCGAGCAACTAAGCCTGTGTGCCGCAACGACTGAGCCTGTGTTCCAGAGCCTGGAGCCGCAACCACCGAGCCCAGGGGCCCTAGAGCCCGTGCTCTGCCACAGGAGAAGCCACCGCACTGAGAAGGCCGGGCACGACAGCGAAGAGCAGCGCCCGCTCACAGCAACGAGAGAAAGCTCATGCGAAAAAGCAAGCAACAAAGACACAGCACAGCTGGCAATTTTTTAAAAAAGAGAAGAATCAAGGAGAACAACCAGGAACAGGAACTCCACCTTCTAAGGCCAGGACTTCTACCAATTCTGCCGAACCCTAACTCGCCCTGGACTGTTTTCAAGTGGTTGTACATTCATCACTATAACTTCTCCACATACTAAGCCTGCTGCCCAAACGTGCTCTCAGGCAAGAGCTTCTGAAAAATGAGACAGTAGACCCATGGAGAAGGAAGCTAGTGTCATTCAGGCTGGCATTATTTAACCGCTCTCTCTCTCTCTCTCTCTCACACACACACGCAAACACACATGGGTGTGTCATTTGAAGTTAATTGGAAGAATACAAAGTGTGTTTAACACTTTGGACCAGATGCTAATAGGCCTTTTGATGCCCCCAAATGTTTATTTTTCTCTCTATGACATGTATATGTCAGTTCTAACATGTTCTCCATCTATTCCACATAGAATGGGAAGTTTGAGACTCTTTTTAAAGGGAAAGAACTCAGGATAATTTTTGTTCTGGGGTCAGTCCTATTTGCTTCCTGGTCCAGTTTAATGGTTGACAGTAAATGTCCAGCTCAGATTTCTCCAGAGACTGCTCCATTCTTACTTCAAAGCATAAGACACTTCAACTACATACATCAAATAAAGACATGATATATTCCCTCTATACAACCCTTTACAAGCACTAACTAGAATTGCTAGATTCTATTTGCACAGATTAACAGTGTAAGCATAATGTTAAGTAAACCGATGCCAGTTGCATGATATATCTTAAAGGCAAATATCCTCCAGACCAAAATTACTAGTGCCTTTAGGGCCAAGATATAAATAACCCGTGCTTACTACTCAGCTTATGAAAGAGATAGCAAGAGTAATGGGTTTTAAATAGTTTCATAGGTAGTATGACTGAAAATAGTTTATGAATATTTGGGGCTTTTTCATGAAATGCTAACAGGTTATTTCAATAAAGGAGATGTCTCATCACAGTTTAGTGGCTGGCAGAGTCTGATCAATGGTGAGGTGAAGGAGAAGCATATGATTTGCATAGGTTTGAATTTAGATAGGAGAGAATTTTCCTACTTGTTTATTGTCTGTAGTTGTGACATCTTCCCGTATTTGCATGAAATGGGCCCCCAAAAGCAAAAAGTGATATATTGTGTAAAATATGAGACTCCCTCAAATTCCCATTTGGTTACACCCTGGTTGTTGCTACATCTGAAGATGAAGCTTTCTTCATCACTTCCTTTTCTTTTATTCCAAATCTGTCTTCTGAAGACAAGCTATATGTACACTCCCAGCAATAATCCATATTTGCAATTCAGGCTGCTGCAGTTGCTGTGTTAAATGGTCAACACTTAAAAAATCTAACTGTACTAGAGTTAAGTCCTATATTCTGTGTAGGACGGCAAGGAGGAAGTAAAAAATTTTAATGTTGCGAATTCTTTGAAGTCAATATTTGTGTGGGGTAAGGTGCTTGTCAGTTATTAAAATATTTCTATCACATAAGACATTTTGCTGCTGCTGCTGCTAAGTTGCTTCAGTCATGTCCGACTCTGTGCGACCCCACAGACGGCAGCCCATTGGGCTCCGCCATCCCTGGGATTCTCCAGGCAAGAACACTGGAGTGGGTTGCCATTTCCTTCTCCAATGCATGCAAGTGAAAAGTGAAAGTGAAGTCGCTCAGTCTCCCATAAAAATTCCCTTTTCCTCTTAGTCGATTATTGTTCTCCATTCTGATTCTAGGTAGTTGCTGTATTTACTGAAATATGTAGAATCAATGTTTCAATGATTTTAGACTGTATTCATAATACAGTGGATATTTAAAAATAGCCCAGAAAGTTACTGGAATCTCTGAATTTTCAGCCTAACTTAATATTTCCTGAAAGTTCTGCCAAAAATTGCAGAGAAGACATGACAATTTTTAATCAGAGAAGAAAAAAGACCCTTTCCTCTTTCTGTTCAAGATGAGGGCATATAATCCATCACATTTTATTTTGAACTTTCCTTCGCTAGAAACTGACAGCCCAGAATACTCATGGCCACAGCAGAAGGGGCTTGAGGTCCAAGAACCTGCCTCTCCAGTGGGTGAGAAGGGGGAGAATTAAAGAGATTTGCAATGGCAAACTGATGGTTTCTCTACACACATCTCTTGGGACTGAACCCCTGTTCATTGCACTGGTTTCACACATAGAGAATAATGTAAAGTGTCTGTAAAAAAATGACTTCCTTCCTAGCCTGCCAAAGAGGTTTTTATTACCACTCCTGGGTGGAGGACGTTGGTGGAAGCATCAGTACATCCAGTCAGCCAGAAACCAGTCCTTCTAGTCTCTGGTCTTGGCTGCACTGAAAGCATCCTCTTTCTTTCTTTAACTTTAAAACTTATTTTGTATTGGGGAGACCCGGGTTCGATCCCTGGGTCGGGAAGATCCCCTGGAGAAGGAAATGGCAATCCACTCCAGTATTCTTGCCTGGAGAATCCCATGGATGGATCGCAAAGAGTCGGACACGACTGAGCGACTTCACCTTCACCTGCCAAAAATTGCAGAGAAGACATGACAATTTTTAATCAGAGAAGAAAAAAGACCCTTTCCTCTTTCTGTTCAAGATGAGGGCATATAATCCATCACATTTTATTTTGAACTTTCCTTCGCTAGAAACTGACAGCCCAGAATACTCATGGCCACAGCAGAAGGGGCTTGAGGTCCAAGAACCTGCCTCTCCAGTGGGTGAGAAGGGGGAGAATTAAAGAGATTTGCAATGGCAAACTGATGGTTTCTCTACACACATCTCTTGGGACTGAACCCCTGTTCATTGCACTGGTTTCACACATAGAGAATAATGTAAAGTGTCTGTAAAAAAATGACTTCCTTCCTAGCCTGCCAAAGAGGTTTTTATTACCACTCCTGGGTGGAGGACGTTGGTGGAAGCATCAGTACATCCAGTCAGCCAGAAACCAGTCCTTCTAGTCTCTGGTCTTGGCTGCACTGAAAGCATCCTCTTTCTTTCTTTAACTTTAAAACTTATTTTGTATTGGGGAGACCCGGGTTCGATCCCTGGGTCGGGAAGATCCCCTGGAGAAGGAAATGGCAATCCACTCCAGTATTCTTGCCTGGAGAATCCCATGGATGGATCGCAAAGAGTCGGACACGACTGAGCGACTTCACCTTCACCTGCCAAAAATTGCAGAGAAGACATGACAATTTTTAATCAGAGAAGAAAAAAGACCCTTTCCTCTTTCTGTTCAAGATGAGGGCATATAATCCATCACATTTTATTTTGAACTTTCCTTCGCTAGAAACTGACAGCCCAGAATACTCATGGCCACAGCAGAAGGGGCTTGAGGTCCAAGAACCTGCCTCTCCAGTGGGTGAGAAGGGGGAGAATTAAAGAGATTTGCAATGGCAAACTGATGGTTTCTCTACACACATCTCTTGGGACTGAACCCCTGTTCATTGCACTGGTTTCACACATAGAGAATAATGTAAAGTGTCTGTAAAAAAATGACTTCCTTCCTAGCCTGCCAAAGAGGTTTTTATTACCACTCCTGGGTGGAGGACGTTGGTGGAAGCATCAGTACATCCAGTCAGCCAGAAACCAGTCCTTCTAGTCTCTGGTCTTGGCTGCACTGAAAGCATCCTCTTTCTTTCTTTAACTTTAAAACTTATTTTGTATTGGGGTAGAGCTGATTCTTGAGGGCAGAAGGAGAAGAGGGTGTCAGAGGATGAGATGGCTGGATGGAATCATTGAAGCGATGGACATGAACTTGGGCAAACTTCGGGAGATGGTGAGGGACAGGGAGGCCTGGCGTGCTGCAGTCCGTGGGGGGTCACAAATAGACACAACTGGGTGACTGAACAACAACAGATAGCTGATTAACAATGTTGTGGTAGTTTCAGCTGAACAGCTTCAAGCGAACAGCAAAGGGACTCAGCCATATATGTACAAGTATCCATTTTCCTCGCAAACTCCTCTCTCACCAAGGCTGGCTCATAACACTGAGCAGAGTTCCATGTGGCTATACACTAGGTCTTTGTTGGTTATCCATTTTAAATATAGCAGTGTGTACATAATATTTCCAAAGTCTGTGGTACATATATACAATGGAATATTCAGTTCAGTTCAGTTCAGTCACTCAGTCTGACTCTTTGCGACCCCATGAACTGCAGCACACCAGGCCTACTTGTCACCACACACCTCCCTCCCTCCACCAACTCCCGGAGTCCACCCAAACCCACGTCCATTGAGTCAGTGATGCCATCCAACTATCTCATCCTCTGTTGTCCCCTTTTCCTCCTGCCCTCAATCTTTCCCAGCATCAGGGTCTTTTCAAATGAGTCCGCTCTTTGCATCAGGTGGCCAAAGCATTGGAGTTTCAGCTTCAACATCAATCCTATCAATGAACACCCAGGACTGATCTCCTTTAGGATGGACTGGTTGGATCTCCTTGCAATCCAAGGGATTCAAGAGTCTTCTCCAACACCACAGTTCAAAAGCATCAGTTCTGCTGTGCTCAGCTTTCTTTATATTACTCAGCCATTAAAAAGAATAAAATAATGCCATTTGCAGTAACATGGATGGACCTAGACAGTGTCATACTGAGCGAAGCAAGTCAGACAGAGAAGAAATATCATTTGACATTCCTTATATGTGAAATCTAAAAAGAAATGATACAAAAGAACTTACGAAACAGAAAGAGATTCACAGACTTACAAAATAAATTTACAGTTGCCTGGGGGGAAGGGATAATTAGGGACTTTGGGAAAGCATCCTCTTTCTGGGCTTTGTATAGATAGCTCTGTTCATCCCATTGATTTGGCATAAAGGATATGTTAAGTGGTGTTATGTCAGACAGAAAAAGACAAATACTGTAAGATACCATTTATAATATGTGGAATCTAAGAAAATACAACAAACTAAAGTGAAGTGAGAGTCGCTCAGTTGTGTCCAACTCTTTGCAATGCCATGGACTATACAGTGCGTGGAATTCTCCAGGCCAGATAGCTGGAGTGGGTAGGCTTTACCTTCTCCAGGGGATCCTTCCAACCCAGGGATCAAAACCAGGTCTCCCACATTGCAGGCAGACTCTCTACCAGCTGAGCCGCCAGGGAAGTCCACAACAAACTAGTGAATATAACAAAAAAGAAGCAGGCTCACAGATATAGAGAACAAGCCAGTGGTTACCAGTGGTGGGGAGGGGCCGTATATGGGTAGCGGATTAAAAGGCACAAACTACTAGGCATAAAATAAGCTACAAGGATATACTGTACAACATGGGGTATAAACCCAATATTTTATAATAATTATAAATGAAGTATAACCTTTAAAAATTGTGAATCACTCTATTGTACACTTGTAACTTATAAAATATTATTTATCAACTGTACTTCAATAAAGATTTTTAAAAAATATTTGTAGGTTCTTGTTCTGGCTTCATAGCTGAGTTGTAAGTTTAGAGCCCAGTGCTCAAGAGTGATGGCTCTAGTCCCACTGCCTGGGTTTAAAACTGGGCTTTGCCACTAACTGTAACCACCTTATTCAACCTCTCTGAGCCTCAGTTAAGCCATCTGTAAAATGGCGCTTCCTTATAGGTTTGTGAAAATTAAATGAAATAGCATATACAGTGCTTAGGATGGGGGTGGGGTGTCAGGAGCCTTAGAAGCCCACAGCAAAGATGAGCTATTATTAGTAAATGTGCTTTTTTGATAAGCAACATCTTTTCATTCAATCAAGAGGCTAAATATCTATACTATCAGATTTTACTAGATAGCTGACCATCTTCCTTTTGGTGACTCAAGTTGACAGCATTTAGGAGAAGATAGCAGTGTTGGTTTGAAGCTGTTTCCCCTCTCATCTTTAAAGGAAGCAGAGGAAAAGAAGTGTGGTCTGGTTCTGAAGAAAACCAGGTCAAGCTTTGTTTCCTGTTCAGATGGTCTGTGTATAAATGCATATCATGATTCCCAGAATTCCACTGTGACAGCTCCCTTAGTTAATGGGCAAGGAGGATTTTCTCAGGCTAGGTTTACACAGATCTGCCTCAGAAGAGAAAGCCAAATAATTCCTATTTTTGGCTTGGTGCTTAGAAAAGAAGGGACAAGCTGCTTGTTTTTAAAAACTTTCTGGGACATTAAACAACAGGTTTCTTTTTCCTTTTTTTTTTTTTTTAAAGAAGGGGAGATCATATAAATAGGAAATGACATGGTAGGCTCTCCAATTTCACTCTTTTAGGAGAAAAAGAATCTTTTTTATCTCGTGGGCTCATTTTTAGACATTACTCTAGCAATAAAAAACATCAAAACTGGGTAATTTGTAATGCTTTCATTCAAATCGGAGGCTAATTTCCTTAAGGAGGATTATAGCAACTTCAGAGGCTTTTCTGTCCAGGCAAGATATGCTTCTATCCATCCTGGAAAAGTGTCCACACACATTAGCAGGTATCTGAGATTCCCTGTGACTCCAGGCATTTGAGTAAAGTGTGCCTGCCAGTCCTTGGTGGGTTGGGATCCTCTGTGTTAAGTCCCATCTAGGAGGTTTGATAGCAGACTTTGGGTTATTTTTAGCACAAATCATGCACTTCTGAGTGCCTTGCTGGATAGTCTTCTGTAGGTTAGACCCCATTATATACTTTTGAATCCACTGTAAGGTGGTACCTCTCCTGTAATGCGTTTTAGTATGAATGTGCTGTACCACACTGCCAAGAATGCTGTGAGAATCCAAACAATTCCTTGAGCCCTACATTTTCAGCCAGCCGAGGTGTGATCAAGAGTGAAACTCCACTCTTTGGATCTCTCTTTGTCTTTTTCTACAAAGGAAGTCTCAGCTCAAAAGCGGGATAGGACACTCAGCAAATACAAGAAACTATGCTTCAGGGTGAGGTCTCCTCGTTGTCTTTATGGAGTTTACTCACCTTCTGGGGATCCAATGCCAGAAAAATGGTGCTCCATTTTGCATCTTCTTTCTTCTGTCCTTCCCTTTGGAACACTTTAAAAGCAACATCTCTGATTGAGAATCGTTCATTTCGAATGTGCCATCTAATCTTTGCAACTTTCTCCTGACATCTGAGCTGCTCTGAAGTTATCATTCCAGTATTTTCAGGGACCTTGGGATCTGCATCAGTGTAACATCTGTAGGCCTGATAAATCTTTTTCAAAAACTCAGAGGGGTCTTCATTTGGTTTCTGTTCAATTTCTTGAATCTTGTTCAAACTCTTTCAAAGCCTGGTGAGACACAGTAGTGCTCTGATAAGGACATCCCTCCCTCACTGGGGCCCCGGTTTGGTTCAGTAGTAGGTACTGTCACGTGGGCGTCAGGTGCACCATTTGGGTGTGTTAGGTGGAGCTGGTATGCTGACTCCCTGGCCTTATCAATGACCATTCTCTTTTCATCTCCTGTAAGTATTACATTGAGAAGAATGTGTTTGTCTGTCCATGAAGGGTGGTGGGTAGCAAAAACATAAATAAGCACAGACTTAGAGAGCGAACTTATGATTGCCAGGGGGGAGATACGGGAGGGAGGGATAATTAGGGAGTTTGGGATTGATGTATATACACTACTATATTTTAAAATGGATAACCAACAAGGACCTACTACCTAGCACAGGAAACTCTGTTCAGTGTTATGTGGCTGCTTGGATGGGAGGGGAGCTTGGGGGAGAATGGATACATGTATACGTATGACTCAGTCCCTTTGCTGTCCATCTGAAACTATCACAACATTGTTAATTGGTGATACCCCAATACAAAATATAAAGTTTTAAAAGAACAATTAAATAGAAGAGAGCAATTCTGTAGTTTGGAGAGGCTCCTCCCCATAAGAAGGATTGTCCAATTAAACAATTGGTGGAGAAAGGACTCTGCATAGACACCCAGCCAGCTGGTTGTGTGTATTTAGGTCCCCTATGGCAGGGCTCACCAACCTCTGGGATCTGATGCCCGATGATCTGAGGTGGAGATGATGTAATAAAGACAGAAATAAAGTGGACAATAAATGTAATGTGCTTGAATCATCCCCAAAGCATTGCCCCCTTCCTGGTCCATGGAAAAACTGCCTTCCATGAAACTAGTCCCTGGTGCCAAAAAGACTGGGGACAGCTGCCTTCCAGGATACAACATAAGGGAAATTGTCTTGCCCTGGGAATGGCTCCTGGCCCAAACTGTGTGCTTTGTTGGGTCTTACATGGGGATTCCGGACCAGGCCCCTGTGCCCCAGGAGCTAAGAAAGGATTTTCCAGCTGATCTCGATAAGGAGAGAGAGCCAGTCCAAGCACTTCCCAAGCCCCAGTGCTGGGAACTGGGGCTGGATGGCATAACCTTTGGAGCAGCTGGGACGGCCAGCTCAGCAGGAGGTTGCGGCAATATAGCCTCACCCACCTTTTTTGGGCTTCCTTTTTGGGGCACTAGTGATAAAGAATCCACCTGCCAATGCAGGAGACGTAAGAGCTGCAGGTTCAACCCTGGTTTGGGAAGAACCCTTGGAGGAGGGCATGGCAATCCATTCTAGTATTCTTGCCTAGAGAATCCCATAGACCAAGGAGCCTGGCGGGCTACAGTCCATGCGGTCACAAGGAGTGGGACACGACTGAAGCAACTTAGCCCACATGCACTCCTTTTACTTCCTTCCTGTGTGAAGATTTTCCCTTGGGTTCCTTTTACTACGAGGTGACGACTATCTGACCTCTTCCTACACTAATGCAATAGCTCAAATGCTTGCACATTAGAGGATTGATTTCATCATTCTTCACAGAATAGCTATAGAGCCATCCAAAGGCCACCATAAAGCCACAAAGAGCAATCAATCATCTCTAACTATTAAATGGAAGCCTTTTTGCTTTGGCATCAACCAACCAGGCTGAATTCTTGGATGGGCCTTTTGGTGATTTTAGGAACCAGGTGGAACCTTTGTCTTCTCCCTGAAAATGTCCCACATTCAGACAAGAACAGACAGGTTTTTTGGTTGCTGTTCCTTTCCTCCACTTGACATCAGTCTGTAAATGGAGAAATGGTACCAAAATAAAATGATATAAAAAAACCCTCAAAGAACAAAATAGAATATATTACAAGAACCATCAACTCAACCCTTCTTGCAACATGACTCTTTGGAGAGCTGTTGGAACTGGGTCAACAACACAGGAGACCACCAATGACATAATTAACACAGCAAGGGTGATGCTACATGGCACATAAGGTCTCAAGATAACCCTGCCTAAACCTTCTTGCAGAGATCCTAACAGGTACCGAGGCCAAGCATTGCTAAATATAAGACAAAACACAAATGGCACACGCCAACGCTAGCATCCAAATAAACCAGTCCACAAACTGGGTAAAAGTCCAGCGATTATTTTCTCGCTCCAACAGGGTACCCCACTCTAATATAAAACAAATCAGCTTATTCCAGAGGGGAAAAGACCCCAAAAGAAGGAAATTAAAGTTCTGTCTATACATACCAGAGTACTTACCCTACTGTATGGAGCCCCTCAGCTCCCAGATGTCAATTCCTTGCTCCAGTTGCCAAGCGCTGGGGCAGCCAGGGTCGCTTTGGGTAATTCTGAAGGGAAGATACTTAGGACAAGTGGTACCAGCAGCTGCTATGGCCTTATTTGAGAATTCCTCATTGCCAGACCAGCTGGTCACAAGCAGAAAGACTCCTGGCTGGTTTCACCAAAATGTGTTACTAAGTTCAAGCTCATCCCACTCACCGCAGGACGGGTCAGTCAATCAGGATATGAGGTGTTGGGCAAGGAATAGTGATTTTATTCGGAAAGTCAGCAGACAGAAAATGGCAAACTCATGTTCTAAAGGAACATGTTGCCCAAGTTAGAATTCAGGCTTCTTTTACACTAAAAGAGGAGGGATAAAGTCCTGGTTTGGCCACACTCTGGAGGGGATCTGTTAGTTTCTTCCTCTGCGCAGTTGTTCACAGGTGGGCCTGTTCAGGATCTTCCTGTGAAGTAAACAGAGGTAATTTGGCTTAAAGATCATTACCTGGGAGGCAGGGTTCCCAGAGATGGGCTACTATGTACAATTTAAGCTTATAGGCAACGTCCTTTTAGTAATTAACTTGTAATAGTAGACAAAGTTTCTTCCCTATTACACAAATTTATCTCCCTGGAAGATCTGCCTGCAAGGCAGGAGACCTGGGTTCGATCCATGGGTCAGGAAGATCCCCCGGAGAAGGGAATGGCAACCCACTCCAGTATTCTTGCCTGGAGAATCCCATGGACAGAGGAAAGTGGCAGGCTATAGTTCAGGGGGTTGCAAAGAGTTGGACATGACTGAGTGACTAACACACACACACACAGGAAGGATATATAGCATTCCATTAAAGCGCAGCCTTTGGAATCAGACCCATTTAGCTATTTTTCCCCCCACTTAAAAAAAAAATTAAAAAACTGAGGTATAGTTGATTTACAGGCCCATTTAGGTTTAACTCCTGCCTTAGCTACTTTACTTGCAGTACAAACTGGAACAAGCCAACTAAACTTTCCAAACCATCTTCACTCCTGAAATGAGTCTTTTTCTTTTTTTTGATGAGTGTGATACTGTGATGCATAGTAAAAAATATACGTTTGATTTTTGTACAGTTTCTGGCACAGAACTCCTAAGACACTCGGAATTTCCTGGGATGAGAGAACAAGCACAATGTTTGCTGTAACGTGAATGAGGTGACTTTTGAATTGTACCTGAGGATGGGGGCTGGTTGCCAGGAGAAGCAATCACATGACCGGAGAGCTGGAACTTTCAGTCCTGGTCCCTGACCTCTGGGGAGGGGCAGTGGGGCTGGAAGTCAAATCAGTTCCAAGTGGCCAATGATTTAATCAATCATGCTGAGTAATGAAGCCTCTTGTTGTTGTTGTTTAGTTGCTAAGTCATGTCCAACTCTTTTGTGACCTCATGGACTATAGCCCACCAGGTTTCTCTGTCCATGGGATTCTCCAGGCAAGAATACTGGAGCAGGTTGCCATTTCTTACTCCTGGGGATCTTCCCAACACAGGGATGGAACCCAGGTCTGCTTGACAGGTGGATTCTTTACCACTGAGCCACCAGGAAAGCAGCTAATGAGTCTTCAGTAAAAACCTAAAAGGATGGAGTTAAGAAAGCCTCCGGGTCAGTGGACACATTGGGATTCAGGGAGAATAGTCTACCCAGAGGCCTTGGGAGCTCTCTGCCCTTAGCCTGTACCCCACTCCAAGCATCTGTACCATAGGGTTCTTCCTGCGTCACATCCTCTTATAACAAACTGAACTCAGAGTGAAATATTTCTCTAAGTTCTGTAAGCTGCTCTAGCAAATCAATAGGACCAAAGAGCAGGTTGTAGGATCTTGGATCTATCACCCAAGTGTGAAGCATAGGTGACAACTTGGGCTTGACATGGGCGTTTTAAGTGAGCAGCAGTCTTGTAAGACTGAGCCTTTAACCCACTGGGTCTGACACTATCTATCTTCAAGGAGATAGTGTCAGAACTGAGTTGAATTACAGGACATTCAGTTGGTGTCCAGGAATTGCTTGGTGTGGGATGAAAATCCCACACATCAGAATTTGGTGGCAGAATTGTAGTGAGTATTAAAGAAGAAAATAAAATATAAGGACTTCCCTGGTGGTCCAGTGGCTAAGACTCCCTAATCCCAATGCAGGGAACCTGGGTTCGATCCTGGTTGGGGAACAAGATCCCAAATGATGAAACTAAAGGCCCCGCATGCCTCAGTGAAGATCAAAGATCCCGAGTGCCATAGCTAAGACCTGGCACAACCAAATAAATAGATAAGTATTTTTTAAAAAGAAAATATATGTAAAGCATGTAGTGTAGTTCCTGGTACATAGAAGATACTCAGCAGAAGATGCTACATATTTGTTGCGTGCCTGTGATATCCTGGTCCTCGGGAAAGGCCCAGGACAAGACAGGCAGGATCTCTGTTCTCATGGAGCTTATAGGCTGGTGGAACTGGTGCAGTTAACTAATGGCTTAGGGAGATCTTCCTCCTTTTGCAACTCCATGGACTGTAGCCTGCCAGGCTCCCCTGTCTATAGGATTTTCCAGGCAAGGATACTGGAGTGGTTGCCATTTCCTTCTCCTGGGGATCATTCCTATCCAGGGATCGAACCTGCATCTCATGTGTTTCTTGCATTGGCAGGCAGGTTTTTTACCACTTAGCGCCACCTGGAAAGCCCTGCATCTATCTTACTCAGCACAAAACAAAATAAAATGAAATATTGGCAATTATCTGGAAAGCTGACCAAAGAAGAGGGCCAACCTTCTCTCTTTGCACACTTTACAGCCAGACACATGTAAGTTAATGTTTGTCTCTCGCTTCCAGCTCTGCATTTAATCCGTCCCCAAAGGCCAGCCTGTTCTGTCTTTAAATCCAGTTTCTTCCTCAGCAGAGTTTTATAGTTTATAGCATCATCATTTTGGCCTGATTTACCAAAACACCCTCTAATCTGTTTTTACCTAAGTTCTCTTATTAAAAAATATATTTATTGAACACCTGCTCTATGCCAGGTGCTAAGAAAAAATAAATTTAAAAACGAGGTGCTGTGGTCAAGGTCTACATAGGAAAACATAGAGTTGGGGGTAGGAACACCTGGCTTTATGGATGTTAAGGTCAAAAGAAATATCTGGGTTGGAAGAAATAATTAGGAGTGGAGGAGACTACTTAGGAAGAGGATGTAGAGGGAAAAGGGATGAACATTAAAAATGAACTGGGTGGGGGGCAGGGGGAAAGGAAGGGATGAGAATTTAAGGGTTGGCAGCCAAGGAGACTAAGGAGATGGGGGAGCAGCCAATAGTAGAAGAAAAAGAACGCAGGGGCTCCGGGGAACCACGGGAAGAGATGGGCTCAGAAGTGCCTGGCACAGCTGAGAAGTCAGGGGAAAACAGAAAAGTGTTGAGAACCTTCAGGTCACTGGTGACCATGGTGAGTGTATAACGGTTCCTTAGTCTCCCTGGGGCATTGGCTCCAGGACCAGCCCTCCCTCCACTCCCCAACCTCAGGATACCAAAGTCCACAGATGCTCAAGTCTCTTATATAAAGTGGTACTGTGCTTATATATAACCTAGGCTGCTGCTGCTGCTGCTGCTAAGTCGCTTCAGTCGTGTCCGACTCTGTGCGACCCCACAGACGGCAGCCCATTGGGCTCCGCCATCCCTGGGATTCTCCAGGCAAGAACACTGGAGTGGGTTGCCATTTCCTTCTCCAATATAACCTAGGCACACCTATCATATACTTTAAATCATCCTAGATTATTTAGATTAGTTTATTCATCTATTCAATTAGACTATACAGTCCATGGAATTCTTCAGGCCAGAATACTTGAGTGGGTACCTATCCCTCCTCCAGCGGATCTTCCTGACCCAGGAATCGAACCAGGGTCTCCTGCATTGCAGGTGGATTCTTTACCAACTGAGCTATCAGGGAAGCCCTTAGATTATTTAGAATACCTAATGCAGCGTATGGAGAAGGAAATGGTGACCCACTCCAGTGTTCTGGCCTGGAGAATCCCAGGAATGGGGGAGTCTGGTGGGCTGCCGTCTATGGGGTCACACAGAGTCGGACACGACTGAAGCGACTTAGCAGCAACAGCAGCAAGGCAGTGTAAGATTCCCTGGTGGCTCAGACAGTAAAGCATCTGCCTGAAATGGGAGACCCGGGTTCGATCCCTGGGTTGGGAAGATTCCCTGGAGAAGGAAATGGCAACCCACTCCAGTACTCTTGTCTAGAAAATTCCATGGATGGAGGAGCCTGGTGGGCTGCAGTCCATGGGGTCACAAAGAGTCGGACATGACTGAGTAATTTCACGAATGCAGTGTAAATTCTATGGTAATAGTTGACAGGAGAGTGGCAAATTCAAGTCTTACTTTTTGGAACTTTCTGGGTTTTTTTCAAATATAAAGATATTTTTAAAGTATTTCTTTATTTGGCTGTGTTGGGTCTTGGTTGTGGCACATGAGCTCTTCCTTGCATTATGTGGGATATTTCCTTGCAGTGCAAGGGATTGTCTAGTTGTGGCACACAGAGTTAGTTTCTTCACCACACATGGGATCTTTGTTCCCCAGCTAGGGATTGAACCCATGTCTCCTGCATTGCAAGGCGGATTTTTAACCAGTGGACCACCAGGGAAGTCCCTCAAATATTTTTGATCTGTGGTTCGTTGAATCTTGTGGATATAGAGAGCCAAATTCTAGTTTCAAGGGAGTGGTGGGAGCAGAAGCCAGATCCTAATGAGTGGGAGATGAAGAAGAGGAGAAAGCTAGTGTGGGCAACTCTTCTTTTGAAAGAAGGGAGAGAGGTGAGAACATAAATACCTCAATACCATGTGCTAAGCAATAACCAGTGGTTCATAGAAGAGGCAGGATGTATATCAGTTGCCCTGTGGGCTCTGGAGTTAGACTGGTCAGCTACATAAGCTGACTCTGCCACCTGCTCTCTGTGTAACACTGAGCAAATTCAATGCCTCAATTCCTCCATCAGTCAAATGGCAAGAGTACGATGTCTCGCTCACTGAGTTGTAAAGATTAAAGTGCCTGGTGTACAGTAAGGGCTCAATATGTACCAGCTTTTATTAATCTATTCCAGGTGCTAAGGAAGCAAAGATAAGACTTATTCAATTCTGTTGGGTGAGCAGAGTGAGAGAAAACTTTGTAGAAGAGTTTTCAAAGCTGCATCATAAAGGGTAAGATTTTTTTTTTTTTTTCAGGTAGAGAAAAAATAAAAAGGTATATATGAGAATTGAAGACAAATTGAAGACAAACTAGATAAACAAAGGCAATGTGAAATCACAGGGTGAGTTTGGTCAACAAATGGACCAGGAATTTAAAAAGATCCATTTGTAAGACTTATTTTCCTCTAGTTTTATTGATATGTAATTGACACGCAGCACTGTATAAGTTTAGGGTGGATAGCATAACGATTTGACTTACCTATATCATGAAATGATGACCACAGTTTAGTGAACACACACCATCTTGTAAAGATACAAAATAAAAGAAAGAGAAGAAAATCTATTTCGAAGATTTAAACTTATTTTTTCTCTTAAAAACCTTTATATTTGAGATAATTGTAGACTCATGCAATTATAAGAAAGAATACAGCGAGATCTCTTATATTCATCATCTTCCCTCAAGGGTAACATCTTGTAAGACTACAGTGTCACAGCCAGAGAATTCACATTGGCACAACGCACCCACCTTATTCAGATTTCACTGGTTTTGCATTCACTTGTATGTGTTCATTCATTTTACGGTATTTTATCACATGTATAAATTCATGTAACACCCACCACAGTCAAGATACGGATTTGTTCTGTCACTACAAAACTGTCCCTTATGGCAGGGGTCCCCAACCTCTAGGATCTAATGCCTGATGGTCTGAGGTGGAGCTGATGTAGTAATAATAGAAATAAAGTGCACAATAAATCTAATGTGTTTGAACCATCCCAAAACCACCCACTCACCCCCATCCCTGGAAAAATTGTCTTCCACAAAACTGGTCCCTGGTTCCAAAAAGTGAGGGACCGAAGCATTATGCTACCTTTACTTAGATTATTTTTGGGTTTGCTGCTTAGCAGAGAAAAAGGAGGATGATAGAAGAAAATATTTGTTTCTCTTTTCCTTGGGTGAAAAAGTTTACCTTGGGAAAAATCCTAAAACAATCAGGCATCTGCCTTCTTCCTTTTCGGAGGCCTTGAAATACCTTGTGTATTTGTATTTCCCCCAGAAAAGTCTCCTCTGCTAAGTGATAGAACTGTTGTTGATTAAACTAATTCATATTTACATAGGAACGGCTCAAAAATCATTAACTCAGCTAGAAGAAACTGTAGTTTTAAGAAGAGGATCCTTGCTAGCCCCAAACCATTTCTCCTGTTTTTGTTTTGTTTTGTTTTAGTCTAGCAAGGTAACATGAAACAATTCAGATAGTGTGGGGCAAAATAATCTGGGAACAAAGATTATTAAAAGGTCAGCATTGTCTTGAAATTTGACCTTATGATACAATCTCTTAAGTAGGTTTTTTCAACTGACTTTTTTAAAAAAGATTTTCTTGATGGGGACCATTTTCAAAGCTTTTACTGAATTCATTCTAATATTAGTTCTGATTTAGGATTTGGTTTTTTTGGCCATGAGGCACGTGGGCTCTTCGCTCCCCAACCAGGGATCGAACCACACCCCCTGCAGTGAAAGCTGACCTCTTAACCACTGGACCACCAGGGAAGTGCCCTCAACTGATCTTTATAACTTCTTTTTTGTCTACCTCTGTATCTTCAGGTTTCTAGAAACTCCACATGATTTTCCACAGTGTTTCCTGTCATGGTCACATGGAAGAGATGGACAAACGAAGAGAGGCATGTGTAGCAGCAGGTGCAAAAATTAGGCGTTTCTAAAGGGCTTCCCTGGTGTCTCAGCGGCAAAGAAGCTTCCTGCCAAGGCAGGGGACTTGGGTTCGATCCCTGGTCCTAGCAGACCCCCTGGAGAAGGAAAGAGCTGCAGAAGAGTCAGACGTGACTTAGTGACTAAGGAACAACAACAACAAAAGTCATGAATACCTGTAAAGGTTGTTGTTGTTGTTTGGTCACTAAGTTGTGTCCAAACCTTTTGCAACCCCATGGACTGTAGCCCGCCAGGCTCCTCTGTCCATGGGATTTCCCAGGCAAGAATACTGGAATGGATTGCCATTTCCTTCTCCAGGAGGCCTTGCTGACCAAGGGATGGAACCCCCAGTAACCACACACTATTTTTAACTTCCCCTTTCTTAAAATATCAATTCTATGCTTCATCACTGGTACTTCTTGAAAAATATTGTACATATATCACAACTACAGACAAAAAGCTGTTATCTTTAATGAGGGAAAACTAAGCAGTAAAGTTATTATATGTGTTTCAGTTTAGCTTTCTATTTCAAAAGCAAATTGCTTGGTTCATGAGTGCCCATCAGTCTTGCTGACGGCCCTGGTATATCTGGACCGTGTGGTGCTGGTCTTCTGGAGAATTGCTTTAAATGAATTGTGCTATTTGCCCATGTTGGCAGACCAGTGAGAGAGAGTCCTACAAAATGCACCATCACATTTACTATAAGGACGCTGTTGAAAATAGGCTTCATTTCATTACATGGAGTTCTGTTTATGAGGATCTTTAAGAGCCTGTCTTTATCATCTGACTATTAAGAACACTTGTGCTTCTCTTGATCAATTGGTTTGGTTTGATAATATAGGCCCCATCATTGGGTTTGGTCTCTGCAAAGAATGCTAGAAGGTGTAGAATAAAACTGTGGTTCAAGCTAAACGAATCCTGTCCACTTCATGTATTGGCCTAATTCTTGGCTCCATTGACATTCCTGTTCTCTATTTGCTGTTCTCTTTCTCATGTGCTCTAAATTTATGTTCTTTTAATATATGGGATTTATCTTTCAAAGTTACCCAGAAAAAAAATTTTTGAGGTAGAATAGCAGTTTAAGCGGAGAAGGCAATGGCACCCCATTCCAGTACTCTTGCCTGGAAAATCCCATGGACGGAGGAGCCTGGTAGGCTGCAGTCCATGGGGTCGCTGAGAGTCAGACATGACTGAGCGACTTCACTTTCACTTTTCACTTTCATGCATTGGAGAAGGAAATGGCAACCCACTCCGGTGTGCTCACCTGGAGAATCCCAGGGACAGGGGAGCCTGGTGGGCTGCTGTCTATGGGGTCGCACTGAGTCGGACACGACTGAAGTGACTTAGTAGCAGCAGCAGCAGCAGCAGTTCAAGAGTGTGAGAGCTGAAGTCAAAATGTCTCATTTCAAATCCTTGTTTCAACATTTATTGACTGTATAACCTCGGGCAAATTGTTCAATGACACAAAACCTCCATTTCCTCATCTGCGAAATGGGGAGAAGAGTGTTTACTTTGTACAATTTTGCCAATTAAAGGAGAGAAATCATGAAAAATCTTGAGCACAATGCCTGGCACATAGGGAGCATTCAACAAATTCACATCATTCCCAACATTATATGAAACATCTGGGGACTCCTCTGGTGGTCCAGGGGCTAAGACTTCATGCTCCCAGTGCATGAAGCATTGGGTTCGATCCCTGGTCAGGGAACTAGAGCTCACATGCCAGAACTGAATTCAAATGCTGCAACTGGAAGATCCTTCAAGCTGCAACTAAGACCTGGTGCAGCCAAATGGGGGAAAATAACCATCTGATTGTGACTCTTAGGAAATTAAAATGGTTCTGTCTCCTCTATGTTTATTTGAGATTCACTTGCCTTGATATTCATAACAAGAAGCCAATTTCAGGAAATAGATTTTCAAGTGTTAACAGCTCAACTCAAGACAAAAGACTGTACTCGATAATTAACACCAGCCTTAGATGGCTATGCTGAAATATAGTGCACTTTCTATCTGTGTCTCTTACTACTGATATGAGCTAGTGTTCTGTCTTTAAGCCGACGTAGCTATATACACAATTGTTCTAGAAATGTTAGTGTGCTGCAGACGATTATCCTATCTTGCAATTTAAATGAAATATGGCACAGATCATTTGAGAAAGGAAGTTTCCAGACAGTGAGAAACAGTTTGTAGCAACATGAAAAACCAGAAACAAAGCTAGATCTAATTCTGCAAAGAGCACAGCCACGCGCTGACTGCACCATTTCATTTTTAAGGACATAGATTTAATTTCATGTGACAATCTGGCATCTAAGTTTTTCTCTGGTCTTCTTTTTTCCAAATAGCCTTGTAAATATGAAAATGCAATCGAATAGCAAAAGATTAAATTTGTGAGACTCTACTTTCAGGGCGCCGTGGTTATAATGAAGGCAGTAAACGAGCAAAATAGATTAAGGAAAATGCCAACGACAGTTGTATGGTCTAAATACATCTAACCCATAACTAATGAGAATTCTATGTGCACAATAAAATGTCACTCTGTATATTCAGCTTATTGTTTTCTAGACCATTTCCATCTATCATATTTATCAAAGAAATGTAATCATTGTTCAGGGCATCATAGTAATTTATGCAATATTTTCCTCTCTTTACCAAGGTAAGAAGAGGAATGTGCCTTAGTAAGAGGATTTTGCTTTGTATTTTTGTAATACTGTCTAATGAATCTTTTGCAACAGTCCTTCATTTAATATGGTTAAAGTTAACACATTTATTTTAAGGGAATATGGCTTTAAAAATAATTCTCAGCGACTTATACCCACATAGTTAAAAATTCTCTGATTGTTTATAAGAAAATAATAACATATTACAAGTTACTGTGCAAAAATTGTAATAGGAAGATTTATCTCATTCACAGTCCTATTGAATTCATTTATTGCATTACGTAACTCATTTTAGGCCTCATAGCACTTTTTAAAAACAGAACATGTACATTTATTTTAATCGTATATGATCATTGATTCTTCTTTTAAATGTCATTTGATGATACAGAATTTATAAGTTAGAGATTAGAGGTCCAATGACATTTTTCCTTCACTTTTTTCAGTCTTCTTGTTCAATAATTAAAAAAAAAAAAAGTTGCTCAGGAAGTCTTTGATTATCTGTTCCAAGTTGCCAGCCTAGCATCAGCCTATGTAGATGGACTGGTCTCTGTGACATGTGGAAGTCAGGGCTGTTAACGTTCCCATCATGGCCAGCTCAGGGGTCAATCACCTGGGGCAGGTTTGCTAACCCCTTTCCCTGTATTTCTTGTCTGTTCCTAGAAGGAGAGTAATTCTCATTCTATCAGGTGGTGCCCATCAAACTTAGAAAACCATGGTCAAGGATGATTCACAGGGCAGTCACTGATGTATGTGTAAAGTGTCTTTCCTTCATCCGTTTATTTCCATAAGGAGTCAGAATTCCTACTGTGACTTTTGGATGGTAAGGCCACAGCACAGGAAGAATTAATAAATTTTTATTGTCAGCAGAGGAGTTGAAAACAGAAATGAAATTTCCCAAATCTCGATCATCGGTTTTAAATGTTAAATATTTTGACTTTCCTGGACTTAGCAAGACTGATTTTTTTCTTTGCAGTTTGTCTAAATTGCACTGAGATGTACCTATGAGAAAGAAACAGATTTCTATGGGGTATCCATTATTGCCTAATATTTTGGAAAAAAGTTAAAGTGGTAGTTACTCCGTCCTGTCCAACTCTTTGTGACCCCATGGACTGTAGCCCATCAGGCTCCTCTGTCCATGGAATTCTCTAGGCAAGAATATTGGAGTGGGTAGCCATTCTCTTCTCCAGGGGATCTTTCCAACCCAGGGATCGAATCCAGGTCTACTGCATTGCAGGCAAATTCTTCACTGTCTGAGCCACCAGGGAAGTCCATTGCCTAATACTTTCAGTTCAGTTCCATTCAGAGTCGCTCAGTCATGTCCGACTCTTTGCGACCCCATGGAATGCAGCATGCCAGGCCTCTCTGTCCATCTCCAACTCCTGGAGCTTGCTCAAACTCAAAATTGAGTCAGTGATGCCATTCAACCATCTCATCCTCTGTTGTCCCCTTCTTCTCTGGCCTTCAATCTTTCCCTGCATCTGGGTCTTTTCCAATGAGTCAGTTCTTCATATCAGGTGGCCAAAGTATTGGAACTTCAGGTTCAGCATCAGTCCCTCTAATGAATATTCAGGACTGATTTCCTTTTGGATTGACTGGTTTGATCTCCCAATACTTTACATATGCTAATTCAATTTAGTCCTTATAACAATCTTTTGGGGCAAACACGTTTGTCCCTATGGTAAAGATTAAAAACAAAAACAGGGGACTTTCCTGGTGGTCCAGTGGCTAAGTCGAAACAGTCCAGCGGCTACACTGGGCTCCACGCTCCCAATGTAGAGGGCCCAGGTTTGATTCCTGGTCAGGGAACTAGATCCCACAAGCTACAACTAAGAGTTTGCATGCCAAAATTTAATATTTAGCATGCCGAAAGGAAGATTGAAGATCTCACATGCCACAACCAAGACCCAGCACAGCCAAATAAATAAATAAAAACAGATTTAAAGAGATCTAGGATGAATTTCAGCCTTCTGGGTTAAATTTATGATCCCCAGCCCAAAGTAGTGAGGAAACCATTGTTAAGTGTTGTGGAATATTTTCAAATTTCACAATAAATTTTTTATACTTACTGGTGGTTTTTATGGTCAAAAAAATAAATAAATAGAAAAGAGCACCGTGCAATGAAAATAAGTGAGAAGGATTTTTTTTGCCTTGGAGCATTCAGCCTGCTCATTTTTCTGGAGCATCAACTGCTTAAAGATTTGGAGGCAAATACAGCTTGTCTTCCTTATCTTTTATCGAGGTAAGGTTGATTTATTACATTATGTAAGTTTCATGTGTCTGACATTATTTTTCCACTTCTGTATACACTACAGCATGCTCACCACCCAAAGATTTCCTTTCTACCCGTCCCCGTACAGTTAATCCTTTTTACCTATTTCTCACTCCCCCTTTTGCCCTTTCCTTCTGGTCACCACTACTCCTCTGTCCTCTGTATCTACGTTTGTTTGGGTTTGCTCACTTATGTACTAGTTTTTTATATTCCCCATGTGAGCGAAATCACATGGTATTTGTCTTCCTTTGTCTGACTTATTTCACTTAACATATTGCCTTTAAGGTCTATCCATGTTGTTGCAAATGGCAACATTTCATCTGCAATATACTGTTTTCATATTAAAATAATTGCATATGTTACAGAAGGCTTCCCTGGTGGCTCAGAGGTTAAAGCGTCTGCCTCCAATGCGGGAGACCCGGGTTCGATCCCTGGGTCGGGAAGATCCCCTGGAGAAGGAAATGGCAATCCACTCCAGTATTCTTGCCTGGAGAATCCCATGGATGGAGAAGCCTAATAGGTTACAGTCCATGGGGTCGCAAAGAGTCGGACACGACTGAGCGACTTCACATCATCATCACATCATCATCTGCATATGTTACAGAGTTAATTGCAAAATTCATTAATGTTGGTATTTCAAAATAAAACAAAAAACTTCGAAGAAATTTATGAGAGCTGTAAGGATGTTCCAAACTTCCCAGGGGCAAGGGTTTGACTCTCCTCTGTTGTGGGGAGCACTTGATGAAAAGTTGGGAGAAAACCTGAGATGCTGTCTTTAATTATTGCAATTGTTCTCTGGGTTTTGCCAAGTCACTTTGTGGTAGGCTTTCAAAATGGATGAAAATTTACTTCTTAGAATAAGTCAACTCTGGAAAATGGATTACTCTCCCTGGGAGGATGGCAGATCCAATATATGAAAAAAAAAAAAAAACAAAACTTTGATATTTAGGGGAAAAAAGGAAACTTCTTTTAGCAATGGCTTGATGTAATCAAGTTTCTATAGATCAAAGCCATTTAGCAGGGTGGTGGATGTTAGCAATGAGTAAGAAATGTCTTGGCTCTTCATGCTTACCAGCAGGAACACCAGAACCCTGAAACTCCCCGGGCCTTTTGCTCTGGTGCCCATGAGAGCTCACAACATATTTTGGTGGTCACTTAAAATGTCCTGGAAGGAGGCCAGATGAGGCACTCCTCAGCACTCTTGTGCTTTTTTTTTTAATCTCACCCTCCCCTCCCCTCTTCCCATGCCCATAAGTCTGTTCTCTATGTCTGTTTCTCCATTATTGCCCTATAAATAAATTCTTCAGTACCATTTTTCTAGATTCTGAATATATGTGTTAGAATATGATATTTATCTCTCTCTTTCTGACTCACTTCACTCTGTATAATAGGTTCTAGGTTCATCCACCCCATTAGGACAGTCTCAAATGTGTTCCTTTTTATGGCTGAGTAATATTCCATTGTGTATATATACCACAACTTCTTTATCCATTCATCTGTTGATGGGCATCTAGGTTGCTTCCATCTTCTAGCTATTGTAAATAGTGCTGTCATGAACAATGGGATACATGTGTCTTTTTCAATTTTTGATTCCTCAGGGTATATGCCTAGGAGTGGGATTGCTGGGTCATATAGTGGTTTAATTTCTAGTTTTTTAAGGGATCTCCATACCGTCTTCCATTGGAGAAGGCAATGGCACCCCACTCCAGTACTCTTGCCTGGAAAATCCCATGGACGGAGGAGCCTGGAAGGCTGCAGTCCATGGGGTCGCTGAGGGTTGGACACAACTGAGCAACTTCACTTTCACTTTTTACTTTCATGCATTGGAGAAGGAAATGGCAACACACTCCAGTGTTCTTGCCTGGAGAATCCCAGGGACGGGGGAGCCTGGTGGGCTGCCATCTATGGGGTTGCACAGAGTCGGACACAACTGAAGTGACTTAGCAGCAGCATACCGTCTTCCATAGTGGCTGTGTCAATTTACCTTCCCACCAACAGTGCAAGAGTGTTCCTTTGCAGCATACCAGCAGAAACACCAGAACCCTGAAGCTCCCCGGGCCTTTTGCTCTGGTGCCCATGAGATCTCACAACATATTTTGGTGGTCACTTAAAATGTCCTGAAAGGAGGAGAGATGAGGCACTCCTCAGCACGCTTGTGTTCTTAATCTCCCTCTCTTCATCATTGGGCTGATCCTGGAGTTTGCCTTTGTACCTTTCCAGTCTCCCGACCTTGACTTTGATGTGAATTCTCAGTGGGAGACAGTGTCCTCCAGGCTCACGCACCCATAGTTCCCAGCCCTGTCTATAGTTTTGCTCTCAAGACATGTCACTGTAATTGCTCGTTGAACTGCTATCTTCTCTGCCAGATGGTAAGCTCTATGAAGGCAGGGTCTGTCGCTGCCCTTCTCTCCCCAACAAAAGAGGTGCTTAAAAAGATCTGATGATCGAATAAAGGAATGGCTGCCACCACTGCTTTCTCAGAAGTCAGGAGGTCTATCCTCCCACCAGTTACAGTTCTTCACGATCTCCTAGAAAAAACATTACCACCTTCCCACATCACGGAATCTTGGTCAAGTTCCTGTGCATCTAGGTTGGAGGATGTTGGAGAAACACCAAACTGTTTCATCAGCAAAAAATTAACCAGTGCTGTAAGTCAGAGTCCAGACACTTGGGCCCTTAGCTTTGAGCAGAAAGGAATTCATCTATGCCCAGCAATATAAAATTAGAGTTGGCTGCTGTCCACACTCTTTATTTGATGGTGTTATTCTGAGGGCTGACCCATCAGTCTCTGCATGTGGCAATAAAAAGCGTGGTTCTGAAGCCAGATGGCTGAGGTTGAAAATCAGCTTCTCAGGGGACTTCCCTGGTGGTCTAATGGTTAAGATCCCACCTTGGATTGCAAAGGATGTGCTTCCAATCCCTTGTCAGGGAACTAAGATCTCACATGCTTCAGAGGAACTAAGCCCATGGGCCACAACTAGAGAGTCTGTGAGCTATAATGAAAGATCCTGCATGATGCAAGGAAGATCCCACGTGCCACAACTAAGACCCAACACAGCCAAATAAGTAGATAAATGTGCATTTTAAAAAAGAAAGAAAGAAAATCAGCTCTGTCACTTCTGCAGTTGTGACTTTGGGCAAATTACTTCCCTTGATTAACCTTAGTTTCCTTATCTGTGAAGTGGGGCTAAGACTGGCCTATCTCACATGGTCCTCATAAGGATTTAAGCAGATAAACCTTGAAAAGTATGTAACAAAGTGCCTAGTACATAGCATATACTATAAATCTGAAGATAATAATTCCAGTACTGCTATTTTACTGTAACTAGCAGGAGGCCCTCATGTGTTGGAACTCCCTGAAAGTGTGGCTGGTCTAGGTGAGACCCCTACATTATTTGCACATACATATACATACACATATACACACACATGTGTACACACCAGTATACAACTGAGGAGCTAGAGTGCTTATTCTGGAAAATGGCTTAAACTAACGGAAGCAAAGACATGCTTGTACTATGAGTCTATGACCTAACCAGGAAAATAAAAAGCAGAAATATTAACCTATTCCAAGAAAAAGCAATCTCCTTGGCTGCTGGCCCATGGAACTGCAGCAACCTCTGCCACCGTGGACATTACTCTCTGCTCTGGTGTTCCTTCTTAGCTGTTGTATAACACTGGACCTGGGAACACAGTTTTAACTGAATCAAATACACATCAGGGGCCCCAAGAAGTGAAAACGCAGTTAGTATCTTCCAGGGTGACATGGGCTTCTGGGTACTCATCTCTGGAGGCCAAAATACCCAAAGCTCAATGAAGAAAGATCTGTTCCATCTGGACAGGGGCTTAAAGAATTCCTCTGGGAGCATCTGGGCTATTTTTAGTGGGCACAGCACCCTGGCCAACACCACAGGGAGACCAGGAAATGGCCCTTCATCCACTACCCAGCCTCCCGGTGAGATAGGTCTCCTGTTTGCAAGTTCATGAATATCAATGAGCCCAAACCACATGCGAAGGAGTCAGAACATATTGCAACAGCCAAAGTGCAAGCTGGCTCTTAAAACTTGGCCAAAGGAGCGTATGATTCAAACGCTGGGGCTAAGGCTGGCACTGTGCCTGAACCCAAAGGAGGGATGGAAGAAAGCTTGGCTCCAGCCCTTTGAGGATCAAGAGGAAAGGCTGGAGCAAGAGTGCAAAAGCTTCCATTACTGCCCTTGTCAACTCGGCCGACCAGGCATCTGGAAGTCAAAGTGGAGTGTGTGCTTCATCAAACAGAATCTCCGAGAAAAGAGCTCAAAGCCCTCAGAAATATGCAAGCTGACTTGGCATTAATAAGAACATTATGAGGACTTCCCTGGTGGTCTAGTGGTTAAGGCTCCACCCTCCAATGCAGGGGATCCGGGTTTGATCCCTGGTTGGGGAACTAAGATCCCACATGCCTCGGGACAGCTAAACCTGTGCGCCACAGCTGCTGAGCCCCTGCATCACTACTAGAGAGAACCCCGCATGACGGAATGAAGGGCCCAAGCCGTGACTAAGGCTCGATGCAGCCAAATAAATCAGCTTGAAAAAGCCCATTAAATCCATTAATTTTTTTTTTTTTAAAGAACATCATGAACATTGAAAAGCAATAATATTCTTTCATTCAATACATAATTTCTGGGCAATCACTGTAGGTCACGCTCTGTGCTAGGCACTGGGAATAAGAAGGAAGAGGAAACCGTTCCTGATCTCAATGGGTATGTAGTGGCAGAGGGGTGTGTGAGTGTGTGAATGTGTGTGTGTGTGTGTGTGTGTGTGTGTGTGTATTTGTGGTGGAGAGGCAGTGACAGAACAAGAACAAATCCCAGTTTCAGTGTGACATGTCATTTCACATCTCAGAAGTTTGTCCCTTTACATTGCCAGGGAGTGGTCTATAATTTGTTCTAGTCACCTGTTGACAACAAGTAGTGTCTTTCCAGTTTTCAGACTGTTATGGAGAAAGCAGTTATGAACATTGCTGTCTTTATGTGGATGCCCATTTTCATTTCTCTTGGGTGAATATGTGGAAGCAGATTCTAGGTTATATGGTAGATGTAATTTAACTTCATGAGAAATTAACATAGGGTTCTCCAAAGTGGCTGTACCATTTTGTATTCCTATCAGCTGTGTATGAGGGCCTTAGTTGCTTCATATGCTTGTCCACATTTGATATTGCCCATCTAAAAAAACTGTGGTTATTATGAGGATGTAGAGTGATAACCTTTTGTGGTTTTATTTGCATTTCCATTATGACTGATGATGGGTGTTTTCCCCCATGTGTTTATCTGCCATTAAGGCAATGGCACCCCACTCCAGTACTCTTGCCTGGAAACTCCCATGGACGGAGGAGCCCGGTAGGCTGCAGTCCATGGGGTCGTGAAGAGTCGGACACAACTGAGCGACTTCACTTTCATGTTTCACTTTCATGCATTGGAGAAGGAAATGGCACCCCGCTCCAGTGTTCTTGCCTGGAGAATCCCAGGGACAGCGGAGCCTGGTAGGCTGCCATCTATGGGGTCGCACAGAGTCGGACACGACTGAAGTGCAGCAGCAGTATATCTTTGGTGAAGTGTCTGTTCAAATCTTTTGCCCATTTATAAAATCAGGTTGTCTTTGTCCTATTACTGTTTTGTGAATTCTTTACAAATTCTGATCCACTTAATTCTAATTGCTTTTTGGTAGATTCCTTAGAATTTTCTACAATGTATGTAACCATATAGCCAGTGGATAATACTTACATAGTGCTTCTGTGGCATGGATTTCTCTTTTTACTCTCTTTTGTAAAATTTTTAGATAATTTTAAAATTGCACTTTGTTTTTAACCTGCTCATATCTTTATATTACAGTTTCTTCTAGACAGGATATAGTTGGGTCTCTATTTTTCTTATCCAATCTGACAATCTCTGTCTTTTAATGGAGTGCTTTTTTAAAAAACTGCATTATATTTGATATATAACATTATATTAGTTTTAGGTGTACAACATAATGATTTGATCTATGTAATAATGGCTTGTTAAGACAATTTACATTCACTGTAATTATTGATGTGATTAGGTTTAAATTTACTACTTGGTCATTTGTTTTCCTTTGGTCCCAATCTATTTTTTGTCCTTGTTTCCCTTTGTTTCTTTATCCATCTGTAGTAGTTGAATCTTTTCATGATTCTTTCTTATTTCCACTATTGGTTTACTTAGGGCTTCCCATGTGCTGCTGCTGGTAAAGAAGCCACCTGCCAATGCAGGAAACATAAGAGACGCAGATTCAATCCCTGGGTCAGGAAAATCCCCTGGAGAAGAACATGGCAACCCACCCCAGTATTTTTGCCTGGAGAATCCAGGGAGCCTGGCGGGCTATACAGTCCATAAGGTTGTAAAGAGTCAGACATGACTGAAGCAACTTAGCACAGTGGCTTACTAGCTCGGTGTGTGTGCTCAGTCAGTCATTCGTGTCTGACTCTTTGCGACCCTATGGACTATAGCCTGCTGGGTTTCTCTGTCCATGGGATTTTCCCAGTAGGAAATGGCAATTTCCTACTCTAGGGGATCTTCCTGACGCAGGGACTGAACCAGCATCTCCTGCAACTCCTGCATTGGCAGAAAGAGTCTTTTATCACTTTGCCACTTGGGAAGCCCAGCTTACTAGCTGTATCTCCTTTAAACATTTTTGTTAGTGGTTGCTCTAGGGTTATTTAAGTAATCATACATAGTCACAGTCTACTTTTAAATAATATTTTACCATTTCATGTGACTTCTAAGACTCTTGCAACAGGACTCTCCTGCCTTCTTCCTTTTGTCCTTCGTGCATTTGTTGTCACATATTTTGCTTCTGCACATTATGAACTCTCCACTTTATTATGTCTGCTTTAGTCAGATATCTTTGAAAGAGATTAAGCAGGTGAAAGAACACTTTTGTATTTACCCACATGTTTACCATTTCTGGCATTATTTATTCCATTTTGTGGATTAAAATTTCCAGCTGTTATCAGTTTCCTCCTTCCTGAAGAGTTCTTTTCACATTTCTGCATTTCTGCTGGTCACAAGTTTTTTGTTTTACCAGGAATGTCTGTCTTTCACCTTTTTTCCTTTTTTCTTCCTTAGTATGGTATGATTCCATTTATAACACTGGAACATGCACATTTAAAATTGCATAGAGTGGTTGCTTCATCTGCACATGGACTACAATTGGAACCACACAGAGAAGATCGGCATGGTCGCTGCACGAGGATGACACAGAAATCCAGAAGCATGCAACTTTTTTGCACATAATGCACTGAACCATATACTTCAAAGTGGTTAACATAGTAAATTTTATGTTATGTATATTTTATCACAATAAAAAATGCATAGAAATGGATCTAGAAATATACATCAGTTCAGTTCAGTCAGTTCAGTTGCTCTTTCGTGTCTGACTCTTTGTGACCTCATGAATTGCAGCACGCCAGGCCTCCCTGTCCATCACCAACTCCCGGAATTCACTCAAGCTCACATCCATAGAGTCGGTGATGCCATCCAACCATCTCATCCTCTGTCATCCCCTTCTCCTCCTGCCCCCAATCTTTCCCATCATCAGAGTCTTTTCCAATGAGTCAACTCTTCACACGAGGTGGCCAAAGTACTGGAGTTTCAGCTTTAGCATCATTCCTTCCAAAGAACACACAGGGCTGATCTCCTTTAGAATGGACTGGTTGGATCTCCTTGCAGTCCAAGGGACTCTCAACAGTCTTCTCCAGCACCACAGTTCAAAAGCATCAATTCTTCAGCGCTCAGCTTTCTTCACAATCCAACTCTCACATCCATACATGACCACTGGAAAAACCATAGCCTTGACTAGACAGACCTTTGTTGGCAAAGTAATGTCTCTGCTTTTCAATATGCTATCTAGGTTGGTCATAATTTTCCTTCCAAGGAGTAAGCGTCTTAATTTTCTGGCTGCAATCACTATCTGCAGTGACTTTGGAGCCCCCCAAAATAAAGAAGTATCTCACTGTTTCCATTGTTTCCCCATCTATTTGCCATAAAGTGATGGGACCAGATGCCATGATCTTAGTTTTCTGAATGTTGAGTTTTAAGCCAACTTTTTCACTCTCCTCTTTCACTTTCATCAAGAGGCTCTTTAGTTCTTCTTCACTTTCTGCCATAAGGGTGGTGTCATCTGCATATCTGAGGTTATTGATATTCTTGGCAATCTTGTTTCCAGCTTGTGCTTCATCCATCTTTTCACATTTCTGCATTTCTGCTGGTCACAAGTTTTTTGTTTTACCAGGAATGTCTGTCTTTCACCTTTTTTCCTTTTTTCTTCCTTAGTATGGTATGATTCCATTTATAACACTGGAACATGCACATTTAAAATTGCATAGAGTGGTTGCTTCATCTGCACATGGACTACAATTGGAACCACACAGAGAAGATCGGCATGGTCGCTGCACGAGGATGACACAGAAATCCAGAAGCATGCAACTTTTTTGCACATAATGCACTGAACCATATACTTCAAAGTGGTTAACATAGTAAATTTTATGTTATGTATATTTTATCACAATAAAAAATGCATAGAAATGGATCTAGAAATATACATCAGTTCAGTTCAGTCAGTTCAGTTGCTCTTTCGTGTCTGACTCTTTGTGACCTCATGAATTGCAGCACGCCAGGCCTCCCTGTCCATCACCAACTCCCGGAATTCACTCAAGCTCACATCCATAGAGTCGGTGATGCCATCCAACCATCTCATCCTCTGTCATCCCCTTCTCCTCCTGCCCCCAATCTTTCCCATCATCAGAGTCTTTTCCAATGAGTCAACTCTTCACACGAGGTGGCCAAAGTACTGGAGTTTCAGCTTTAGCATCATTCCTTCCAAAGAACACACAGGGCTGATCTCCTTTAGAATGGACTGGTTGGATCTCCTTGCAGTCCAAGGGACTCTCAACAGTCTTCTCCAGCACCACAGTTCAAAAGCATCAATTCTTCAGCGCTCAGCTTTCTTCACAATCCAACTCTCACATCCATACATGACCACTGGAAAAACCATAGCCTTGACTAGACAGACCTTTGTTGGCAAAGTAATGTCTCTGCTTTTCAATATGCTATCTAGGTTGGTCATAATTTTCCTTCCAAGGAGTAAGCGTCTTAATTTTCTGGCTGCAATCACTATCTGCAGTGACTTTGGAGCCCCCCAAAATAAAGTCTGACACTGTTTCCACTGTTTCCCCACCTAATATACATACAAAACTGTTAATATTGACCTACTCCTGGGAAGAGGAGTTTGAGGTGATAGAGTTTAAATGATAGATACTTGGAATATTGACTAAAGCAGGCTCATTAACTTCAAATTTTGAGAAATCAGAAGAGATCTCAAGAATCTCAAGATTTTAAAAAGAAAACATAGTATAGTTCCCAAGTTGTTATTTTCATTTTGAAAAGAGAGCCCTGGTCCTTGCAAAGAGGTGATCCTAGAAATAAGAACTGCAGCTGCTTGATTCAGCACTTCTTTTGTGAGCTGGATAAAAGCCAGAACTTGCAATGCTCTAAAACACACCTGGACCAGAACACAATGCCCGTGCAATGCTTTAGAACACAACTAGATAAAACCGCAGCCTCTTGAAAACCAAAGCGTGCTTTATGGCAGCTCCCGTGTAGGGTATCACCCACAAGGCACCTTGGGAATGCCACAGGCTTCAAGTTATACCCCAGGAAAACCCGTATCAGTTGACAGAATGTTTAGTTAATGTTAAAGTTAACTTGAGCTAAATTTTTAAAGTAATCAAAAGTTGCCTTAAAAACAAAAAACAAAAAACTCTTCCCATCCTTTTCCAAAGATTTTGTCTCTGCTTCTGATACTCCTTATCTTTCTTGTCCCACCCCAAGTGCCTAGGCATACATCATTTTGTTGGGCTTGAATTTAGCCCCACGCTTACAAAAGGTTCACTTAAAATGATTAAACATATACCCTGTGTTTCAGGGAAGTGAGGGAGTATCGGGGCAGTAAAGAGGGTTTTCTGGGATGCAGGGAGACTCTGGTTCAGTCAGAACCACTGCTGAGTTTCACAACACAGGTCAACACATTTTGAACTGACAACGACATTTCATCTAACTTCTTGGGTAATTTGACTCCCTGACCTGTGCTGTCCTTGAACTAAACAGCAAGAGAGGATGGCTGAGTGCTGAGATTCATGCCGTGTGTGTGTTTGAGGCCGGGAGAGCTGCTCCCAGCTAATGACACCAGAGGTGTGAGCCTGGCAGAGAGTGTGATCCACTTGCAGATGCTCCCGGAACAGCCAAAGTGGTACCCATTGTTTAGACAAGGATATTTATTTTTAAAGCTTAACACAAATGCACAGCTTTGACTCTGTAAGATCACAGAGTAGTATTTCATTTTGATGGGACCTTAGCAGCATACTCCATGCACTCTCAGAATCACAGTTTAGAAACTAGAGATGTCCAGAAAGGAAGCTATAAAAGTATTACCATCTTATAAAACAAAGGCTGCAGGAAATAGGAAGGTTCCTGGAATCATTCAACCAACAGAGAGAAATCTGAAAACTTCAGGATGGAGATCAGGGCATGTTCCTTTTTGGATCACTCCAAGTGTCTTATTTTGCATGTAATTCAATTATAAGAACAGTAATCTCTAAGGAGAATACACAGATATTAGGTGTCGGGTTCTGTCTTTGTCCATGCAGGATGCCAAAACAAAAATACCACATATTAGGTGACTTATAAACAACAGAAATTTATTTCTCACAGTTACGAGGCTGTCAGTGTGAGATTAGGCTGCCAGTAAGGAAGGAAAGTTATGACCAACCTAGATAGCATATTCAAAAGCAGAGACATTACTTTGCCAACAAAGGTCCGTCTAGTCAAGGCTATGGTTTTTCCAGTGGTCATGTATGGATGTGAGAGTTGGAATGTGAAGAAAGCTGAGCACTGAAGAATTGATGCTTTTGATCTGTGGTGTTGGAGAAGACTGTTGAGAGTCCCTTGGACTGCAAGGAGATGCAACCAGTCCATTCTAAAGGAGATCAGCCCTGGGTGTTCATTGTAAGAACTGATGCTGAAGCTGAAACTCCAATACTTTGGCCACCTCATGTGAAGAGTTGACTCATTGGAAAAGACTCTGATGCTGGGAGGGATTGGGGGCAGGAGCAGAAGGGGACGACAGAGGATGAGATGGCTGGATGGCATCACCGACTTGATGGACATGAGTTTGAGTGAACTCCGTCAGTTGGTGATGGACAGGGAGGCCTGGCATGCTGTGATTCATGGGGTCTCAAAGAGTCGGACACAACTGAGCGACTGAACTGAACTGAACTGACGGTTGGGTGAGGGTCCTCTTCTAAGTTGCAGGTTTCTTGTTGTGTCTGAACATGTTGGAAAGGGCTACTTGGGTCTTTTTTAAAATAAGAGTACTAAGGCCATTGATGAGGGCTCCACTCTCCAGACCTTCCAAAGACCTCACCTCCTAATATCATTGCATTGGCCATTAGGATTTCAACATATGAATTTTGGGCAAGGACACAAATATTCAGACCACAGCAGGGCCTAAGACCACTCCCTCCTTCAGCCTCTGGCAGATACACTCAATTAAGACCTATCTTAGGGACTCTCTTGGCAGTCCAATGGTGAAGAATCCACCTTCCAATTCAGGGGATGTAGGTTCAATTCCTGGCAGGGGAACTAAGATCCCACATGCTACAGAGCAACTTAGCATGGGTGCCACAATTACTAAGCCTGAATGCTCTGGAACCTGAACCCCACATTGAAAGAGAAGCCTGTATACCAGAACTAAGACCTGACATAGCCAATAAGTAAATATATTCTTTAAGAAGAAGACCTATCTTATGGGGACCAGTGGGCTTCCCAGGTGGCCCTAGAGGTAAAGAATCCACCTGCCAATGCAGGAGACATAAGAGATGCAAGTTTGATCCCTGGGTGGGGAAGATCCCCTGGAGGAGGGCACGGCAACTCACTCCAGTATTCTTGCCTGGAGAATCCCATGGACAGAGGAGCTTGGCGGGCTACAATCCACAGAGTTGCAAAGAGTCAGACATGACTCAAGTGACTTAGCATACATGACCACACAGGGACCAATAGGCACATTTTTTAAACATGATGAAAGACTCTCCTCCTGTGTATATATTCCCACCCACCAACCCAGGAGTAGTGTGTTAAAGAAAGTGATTATAATCTGGGCCTGATGTGGAGATCCTCACTCCTTTCCTTGAAGATTTTCAGGCCCCAGAGTTCCCTTGGGGAGAGAGGCATGGGGTGGGATTTAGTGCATGTTGTGACCTTTGGAGAACAGAAAGCAGAGGAGAGCACGGGTCCTTCTTGTCCATCCAGGAAGGGAGAATTGAGGCCAGACAGAACATGGTGACCCTTCATAAGAGTGCAACATGGCCTGATGAATGTCAAGCCTTTCAACATTTCCTCCAATATCTCTTTAGGGATGTAGGTAGATACCTCTTCCTTCATGGGCTAACTTGGAATTCTGAGTGGGAGGAATAAATGTTTCTCCTCATAGTAAAATGGGCAAGCATGGTTTTAATTTAGATCAAGGAAATTCAAGTTAGATCAAGAAAGACTCTTCTCTCAGAAAGAATTATTCACAATGAAAACAGTTCTCACAAAAATGCTCAAGATGTGGCTTTTCAAAGCAGATGCCTAATTAAAGTCTGGCTTCCACATTGTCCGCGCATGCACTAAAAGGAATTAGAAGAGGTTCGTCCAAAGGAAAAATAGGAGACTGCAGACACAGAGAACGTAGAACAGTGTAGCAAAATATTCCCATGAGATTGACAATCATCATTCCATAACTGATCATAAATGATTTATTTTCAGAGTAAATGAACAGGAGATTGAGTTGAAACTAAGTTTCTAATAGGAACCAGGGACTTCCTTGGTGGTCCAGTGGTTAAGAATCCGCCTTCCAATTCAGGGGACGTGGGTTCTATTCCTGGTGGAAAACTAAGATCCCACAGCTGCAGGGCAACTAAGTCCAAGCATGCCACCAACTAGAGAGCCCATGCACCACAACTTCTGAAGCCTGCCAGCTCCCGTGCCTGTGCTGCAGCAAGAGAAGCCGCTGCATGCTGCAACCAGAGAAAGCCTGTGTGTGCTCTGCAGCGAAGACCCAGCACGGCCAGCAATAAAAAAAACTTCTTAAAATAAAATAAAAGGAATCAGAAAGGTGTGGGAGTATTAAACTTCCGTCTGTCTCATGGGAGGAAGGTTCTATTTGGTTTCTGGGCTTTGTTTGATGACAATGAACTCTCACTTCTTTGTCAGAGTACTCAGGTGTGGGGCCAAAACCTATCCGTACAGCCATTCAACCCAAAGCATGGATTATCCTCTCTCCACATCTCCTAGCACACCTAAGTAGCTATCCCCTTCTTCTCAGATGAAAACTTCTTCAGAACTAGCCTGGTAGAGGAAGTTGCTTTCCCTTTTGCCAAATGAGCCAAATAATTTGTGGTTCAAGGTGATTGTTCCTCTAATTCTCCAGGTGCCTAATCTTGTAAGGCATACAGCCTCATTCCATGGGGCTTTATTCTGTGTTCTGAGGAAGATTATTCTATGAGTCTTGATACAGCTGACGTCACTTGAGAAAGTGTGATGTGACTGATGGGGTGAGATGGAAACTGATTACTTCTAGTTGAAGGAGGAAGAAGCCAGAGAAGATGGAATGTGGTGAGTTCACAGGGGTACATCTGCCCAACTTTTCTGTGATCCCAGCATTGCTACTTAACCCCGATTCAGAAGGTATCATAAAAGATTCAAAGAAATGTCTTTTAAAGCAAATTCTTATGTCAACTTATCAGCTCCCAAATAATATCAGAAAGGTGGTAACTATAATGGCTCAACAGACTTTTAGAAAATGTATAATTTATGGCATCGTACCAGGAAAACATTGACCCTATAGGTTATGGATAAATAACACAATTGTTATGCCTCGTTTAAGCTCCCTATTGATTCGGAAGACAGAGTATGTTTCAGAGCAAATGTATAAATGAAGACAAGTCTTGACTTGGATTCTCTGCAAATAGCAGAAGGTTCCCGCCACCTTTATCACTTAGCAGCAAACATGGTAGACATATACTTTCAAACAGGAAATAATGGACCTGGGAAATTGTGTTTTCTTGAAAAACCTCTTTGATAGCATGAGAAACACACACTTTGCAATCACCGTCTGGGAAGGCAGATTCCCAGGACTTTTTTTTTTTTCCCCCATCTCAGAACAGCTCCCTGTTTTTCTTTGTGAAGCTGCGTCACGTGAGTACCAGCAGAGATTCTGCCTAGGTATTCTATTAGCATTTACTGTAACCAGTGTGTAGAAAACCCAGATGACTAAAGTCATTGCTTTTAAAGCCCTTTTCACAATTGAATTTCCTGTGGAGAAGCAATATCCCAGGAGCATAATAGATTTTCTCCCCTCTTCTTCCATTTACACAGACACTTTCACTGCTAACTAATCAGTTGCCATTCTGATCTATATTTCTGATTTGTTTACATGCATCATGCAGGCTGGCAATCTTTTGAATTTAAATGTGACTTAAAGTAAAATAAGATAACCACAAGTAAATGACACAGAATTGCTAACAGTGGGAACCTTGTTTACATTCCACATTCTGAAAATATTTTGTTCAGCTGGCTAGGGAAACCACACGGTTGGGACAGACTGGGTGATGATTGGGTTTATTGCTTGGCTGGAACCGAGATGGAAAAAGGGATGGTGTGTGATGTGGCTGTCTGTCACCTCAAGCCCAGAGAAAGAACACATTCTCAGCACACATGCGAGCCCTGCTTCAGCAGAAAAGCTCTGATAATCCTCGCCAGAGTGTCATGTGCGCCTGGCGCCGGGCCAGGACAATATGCCAGCCTTTATGAGTGTTCGGATAATCACCGTCTCTTCCTTTCTGTAGTCGTCCGCGGATGCTGTTTTCACAGGACTCTCTCAGAGCCTGTTTGTTCTTCGAGTCCTTTGTTCCCTCCCACTTTCTGGAATTATCCCCTAATACATTCATTTTTCTCCCTTTCCACCTACATTTGAAGATGTATTGAGAGGCTTCTGCATCCCCATCACCTCACACCCCTTTTCGCAAAGGGTTATTCCAGCCCAATTAAATGTAACTGAACAACGGTCCTGAACAGTCACTGAGGGAAAGGCGGCCCTGAAGATTATGGGCAACCCAAAACTGCTTTCTAACATGGTCCCTGTTCTGCAAGGGAACATCTCATTGTCAGGCCTGGAGTGGAGTGCAAAACCAGCCAGTGTTTGGTTTAAGAAACAAGAAAGGAGGCAGGGGTAGGAGGAGGATGAGGGTGAGTTTGGAAGAGAAGAATCAGGCTTTTAACAAGCCTTTCCTAACTGTGGTAACTCCTAAGGTGCAACTCAAAAAATTAATTGTTCCATTGTTTGTTAAGAATACACTGTTGTTGTTGTTTAGTGGCTAAGTCCTGTCTGACTCTGAGATTCCATGGATTACAGCCCACCAGGCCCCTCCGTCCATGGGATTTGCCGGGCAAGAATACTGGGAGCGGGCTACCATTTCCTTTTCCAGGGGATCTTCCCAACCCAGGGATTGAAACCCGTGTTGCCTGTCTTGGCACGCAGATTCTTTACCACTGAGCCAGCAGGGAAGCCTACTGGAAGAGAACCAAAGGCGCATTTTCCTAGAGACCTAAGGAAGCTTTTTCACATTTTATTTTCTTTGAAAAACAAAGCCCCTTATGCCCATGCACATCTTGAGAACACTGGCTCAGAGGAACTAATGTTACTTAGGGATTTTAGGAGCCACAACAAGGGTACTTGGAAGCCTTGGAGAAGGGTAGAAAGACATGAAAGCTCTGAGGCTCTTCTTCCAGGCTTCTAGCTGTGTATTCATAAAGGAGAGAATTTCCAGAAACTACTATGAGAGGTATTACTGAACTGAGAAAGAAGAGAAGCTAAAGGCAAAGAAGAAAAAGAAAGATATGCCCATCTGAATGCAGAGTTCCAAAGAATAGCAGGGAGAGATAAGAAAGCCTTCCTAAGTGATCAGTACAAAGAAATAGAAAAATACAATAGAATGGGAAAGACTAGAGATCTCTTCAAGAAAATTAGAGATACCAAGGGAACATTTCATGCAAAGGTGGGCACAATAAGGACAGAAACAGTATGGACCAAACAGAAGCAGAAGATATAAAGAAGAGGTGGCAAGAATACGCAGAAGAACTACACAAAAAAGATCTTCAGTTCAGTTCAGTCGTTCAGTCGTGTCCTACTCTTTGCAACCCCATGGACCGCAGCACGCCAGGCCTCCCTGTCCATCACTAACTGCCAGAGTCTGCCCAAACTCATGTCCATTGAGTCGGTGATGCCATCCAACCATCTCATCCTCTGTCATCCCATTCTCCTCCCGCCTTCAATCTTTTCCAGCATCAGGGTCTTTTCCAATGAGTCAACTCGTCACACCAGGTGGCCAAAGTATTGGAGTTTCAGCTTTAACATCAGTCCTTCCAAAGAACACCCAGGACTGATCTCCTTTAGGAGGGACTGGTTGGGTCTCTTTGCAGTCCAAAGGACTCTCAAGAGACTTCTCCAACATCACAGTTCAAAAGCATCAATTCTTCGGCACTCACCTTTCTTCATAGTGCAACTCTCACATCCATACATGACTACTGGAAAAACCATAGCCTTGACTAGACGGACCTTTGTTGGCAAAGTAAAGTCTCTTCTTTTTAATATGCTGTCTAGGTTGGTTGTAATTTTCCTTCCAAGGAAAAAAATGACCCAGATAACCATGATGGAGCCAGGATGTCAGCTAGAGCCAGACGTCCTTGAGTGTGAAGTCAAGTGGGCCTTAGGAAGCATCACTACCTTCTAATCCCAAAGAAAGGCAATGCCAAAGAATATTCAAACTATAGCACAATTGCACTCATCTCACATGCTAGCAAAGTAATGCTCAAAATCCTCCAAGCCAGGCTTCAATAGTACATGAACCATTAACTTCCAGATGTTCAAGCTGTGTGTAGAAAAGGCAAAGGAACCAGAGATCAAACTGCCAACATTCACTGGGCCATAGAAAAAACAAGAGTGTTCCAGAAAAACATCACCTTCTGCTTCACTAAAGCCTTTCACTGTGTGGATCACAACAAACTGGAAAATTCTTCAAGAGATGGGAATACCAGACCACCTTACCTGTCTCCTGAGAAATCTGTATGCAGGTCAAGAGGCAATAGTTAGAACTTGACATGGGACAATGGACTGGTTCCAGATTGGGAAAGGAATATGTCAAGGCTATATATTGTCACCTTGCTTATTTAACTTATATGCAGAGTACATCATGCAAAATGTCAGGCTGGATAAAGCACAAGCTGAAATCAAGAGTGCTGGGAGAAATAGCAATAACCTCAGATATGCAGATGATATCACCCTTATCAGTTCAGTTCAGTCACTCAGTCGTGTCCGACTCTTTGTGACCCCATGAATCGCAGCACACCAGAGGAACTAAAAAGAGCCTCTTGATGAAAGTGAAAGAGGAGAGTGAAAAAGTTGGCTTAAAACTCAACATTCAAAAAACAAAGATCAGGGCATCCAGTCCCATCACTTCATGGCAAATAAATGGGGAAACAATGGAAACAGTGACAGACTTTATTTTCTTGGGCTCCAAAATCACTGCAGATGATGACTGCAGCCATGAAATTAAAAGATACTTGCTCCTTGGAAGAAAAGCTATGACCAACCTAGGCATATTAAAAAGCAGAGTCATTACTTTATCAACAAAAGTCCATATAATCAAAGCTATGGTTTTTCCAGTAGTCATGTAGGGATGTGAGAACTGGACCATAAAGAAAGCTGAGTGCTGAAGAAATGATGTTTTTGAACTGTGGTGTTGGAGAAGACTCTTGAGAGTCCCTTGGACTGCCAGGAGATCCAACCAGTCCATCCTAAAGGAAATTAGTCTGAATATTCATTGGAAGAACTGATGCTGAAACTGAAACTCCAATTCTTTGGCCACCTGATTCGAAGAACTGACTCATTAGAAAAGACCCTGATGCTGGGAAAGATTGAAGGTGGGAGGAGAAGGGGATGACAGAGGATGAGATGGTTGGATGGCATCACTGACTCGATGGACCTGAGTGTGAGCAAACTCCAGGAGTTGGTGATGGACAGGGAGCCTGGCGTGCTGCAGTCCATGGGGTCGAAAATGTCAGACACAACTGAGCGATGAAACAACAACAACAAAGGATGAATATGATCCTCTAAAATTTATATATTGAAACCTAATCCCCGAGATGATGTTATTAGGTGGCAGAAGCTTTGGGATGTAATTAGGTCCCCATTAAGCAATTAGTGCCCTTATGATAAAGACCCAGGAAAGCTCTCTCCCCCTTCTGCTATGAGAGGAGAGTGAGAAGTCTGCAACCCAGAGGGTACCCTCAAATGATCACGGTGACACCCTGATCTCTGACTCCTAGCCTCCAGAACTGTGAGAAATAAATTTCTGTTGTTTATAAGCTGCCCTGTCTATGATTGTTGGGTTTTAGCAGGCTGAACAAAGACAAGATGTAAAAGACAGCAAGTGCAATTGAATTTCAGAAAGGGAAATTATATTTGACCAGATCTTTTAATATGGGTAGAGAATAGATAGTTAAACATTTGGAGGATGATTTTAGTGAGATGGCTTAAGAGTAAAGAACCAGATAAGGGAAAATAGAAGAATCTGATCTAATGACTCCATTCTTTTTATTCAGAAAACACTGGCACTGTTTACCACAAGTACTGAAAAATATAAGTAATTGCTATTCATGATTGCTGTGATAAGTAACTGGAAACATTGGTGCTGCTGCTACTAAGTCACTTCAGTATTGCTGCTGCTGCTGCTAAGTCACTTCAGTCGTGTCCGACTCTGTGCGACCCCATAGACGGCAGCCCACCAGGCTCCTCCGTCCCTGGGATTCTCCAGGCAAGAACACTAGGAGTATATAAAAAGGATATCTATTATTGCCCCACTGAAGAATATTGTACTGATGTTTCCATCTATTTTACTATCTGAAAGAGTTAAAACAAATAAAATTTATTCAGAATGTGTGTTTGATACAGAAATGTATTACTATTCTTTCCCCTTCTGGTTGTGTTTTATTTGGATTACTTAAAGATGTACCTTGGCCTATAAATTCAAGGATCATATAAATCTTCAGAACATGTTATATACACGACTGCCCTACTGAAAACCTTTTTTTCTCTGATAATATTAGAAAGCTTGTCAGACATTGGGATGAATATTTTCAGTTAGAAGTTAATTGCATTGACGATAATGTACATCTATGCCTCTGAAAATAAATTATATCAAATATCTGCTTAAAATTACCTTAGTAATTGATACATCTTCTCAAGAGCTGATCAATGAAATGTACAGATCTTTGCTTCCAGTTGTTTACCTGAGATTGTCTTCATATTCCTAACAAGAGGATTTTAGATGCAGTCTTAAAATGTTGAGAGATCTGTGTTTTCCTCTTATCTTCTTATTAATTTGGTGAGTATCACTTAGATTTTTTTAACCTTAGAATCATCTTTGCTTCTTCCCTCTCCTTGTTTCATGGAACACCAGTGCTGAAGCCCTAGACTTTCATCTTAATACCTTTTCTTTCTAGTTCTTATTACCTGTACTCATTTACAGATATGTAACACCTGTAGGTTATTATAGTGATAAACTGTTACTATTATCATAGTAGTATGCCAAAAAATAAACTGTTTCTGGTTCCTCACCTCCATATTTTCTACCAGATAAATTATTATGAAACTCAAGTATCAGAATACATTAAACACACATGGATACACAGATAGACACACAGACACACACATAGTTACTCTATTTTCCCTGCCAGGAAACTTCTGATCTAGCTTGATTCATCTCCTGGTTGCCTCTTCATGCTCTCCCACATCACCCCCAACTCCAGTCTTTTACCTCTGCTGTTTCCCAGCTTGGACTACTCTTCCTTCTCCTACCATCTCTAAATCCTGCCTGTGTTTAAAGGCTTATCTTGAGTCCACGGAGCTTTTCTCAGTGACTTAAATCACAGTTATCTCCATCTTCCATGAAATGATCTAATTTGACTTATGCATGCTACTCACTTTGACTTTCTACAACTCTCAGCATGTATGGTTACTCAGCAATGTTCATTTATGTCTACATAATCACCTCCATTGACAACTGACTAGAAATTGTGGACGTTTTGCCTGAATTTTGATTTTTTTCCCTGAAAACCATGCACTGGTTGTAGGCATACACCATTGGCCTTATCTGTGATCTTCTCTCTGATTTGACTTCAATAAGTGCTTGGCTGTTTGCATCCAAGCATTGTCTATTTGTGTATTCATTGTTTAACCCTTAATTGATTCATTTAAGGGCCATGACTGGGTCAGGTGCTCTACTGACTGGGATACACGAGTGAATAAGAGGTCACCATTTTCATGAGAACTTTACAGTCCACACTGACTCAGATCAAGGGACATCAAAAGTGTTGATTCAGATTTTGGATAATACTTAGAATTGATAGCTAAGCTTGAACAAAGTTGAATAAAGAGCCACAGATACATAGTATTAACTAATTCTCTAGAAAAATTTGCCAAGGACTTTGAAAACATCCTTGGTCACTAAGCATGCAGAGCCAACATCAGGAAATAATAGGGAGTGATAAATTAGGAGCTTGGGACTAACATACACATATTGCTGCTACTGTTACTGCTAAGTCGCTTCAGTCGTGTCCGACTCTGTGTGACCCCATAGACGGCAGCCCACCAGGTTCCCCCGTCCCTGGGATTCTCCAGGCAAGAACACTGGAGTGGGTTGCCACTTCCTTCTCCAATGCATGAAAGTGAAAGTGAAGTCGCTCAGTTGTGCCTGACTCTTAGTGACCCCATGGACTACTACTATATATAAAATAGATAACCAACAAGGACCTGCTGTATAGCACAGGGAACTCTAGTAAATATCCAGTAATTACCTGTATGGGAAAAGAATGATATATGCATATGTTTAACTGAATCACTTTGCTATACACTGGAAACTAACTCAACATTGTAAGTCAACTGTACTCCAATAAAAATTTTTTAAAAATGAATGTGATATACCACATTTATAGAATAAAGGATGTAAACCACATACACAAAAAAATTTAAATCCTGAGGATGGTCCTATTATGCTAAAATGACTAATTTTTATTTTTGCTTATAGAGTTAATTTAACATGGACTTCACCAACTCTGTTACTGAACTGTCCCAAATCATAAAATAAATTCAGTATTGTTTAAAATGTTGAGAGATCTGTGTTTTCCTCTTATCTTCTTATTAATTTGGTGAGTATCACTTAGATTTTTTTAACCTTAGAATCATCTTTGCTTCTTCCCTCTCCTTGTTTCATGGAACACCAGTGCTGAAGCCCTAGACTTTCATCTTAATACCTTTTCTTTCTAGTTCTTATTACCTGTACTCATTTACAGATATGTAACACCTGTAGGTTATTATAGTGATAAACTGTTACTATTATCATAGTAGTATGCCAAAAAATAAACTGTTTCTGGTTCCTCACCTCCATATTTTCTACCAGATAAATTATTATGAAACTCAAGTATCAGAATACATTAAACACACATGGATACACAGATAGACACACAGACACACACATAGTTACTCTATTTTCCCTGCCAGGAAACTTCTGATCTAGCTTGATTCATCTCCTGGTTGCCTCTTCATGCTCTCCCACATCACCCCCAACTCCAGTCTTTTACCTCTGCTGTTTCCCAGCTTGGACTACTCTTCCTTCTCCTACCATCTCTAAATCCTGCCTGTGTTTAAAGGCTTATCTTGAGTCCACGGAGCTTTTCTCAGTGACTTAAATCACAGTTATCTCCATCTTCCATGAAATGATCTAATTTGACTTATGCATGCTACTCACTTTGACTTTCTACAACTCTCAGCATGTATGGTTACTCAGCAATGTTCATTTATGTCTACATAATCACCTCCATTGACAACTGACTAGAAATTGTGGACGTTTTGCCTGAATTTTGATTTTTTTCCCTGAAAACCATGCACTGGTTGTAGGCATACACCATTGGCCTTATCTGTGATCTTCTCTCTGATTTGACTTCAATAAGTGCTTGGCTGTTTGCATCCAAGCATTGTCTATTTGTGTATTCATTGTTTAACCCTTAATTGATTCATTTAAGGGCCATGACTGGGTCAGGTGCTCTACTGACTGGGATACACGAGTGAATAAGAGGTCACCATTTTCATGAGAACTTTACAGTCCACACTGACTCAGATCAAGGGACATCAAAAGTGTTGATTCAGATTTTGGATAATACTTAGAATTGATAGCTAAGCTTGAACAAAGTTGAATAAAGAGCCACAGATACATAGGATTAACTAATTCTCTAGAAAAATTTGCCAAGGACTTTGAAAACATCCTTGGTCACTAAGCATGCAGAGCCAACATCAGGAAATAATAGGGAGTGATAAATTAGGAGCTTGGGACTAACATACACATATTGCTGCTACTGTTACTGCTAAGTCGCTTCAGTCGTGTCCGACTCTGTGTGACCCCATAGACGGCAGCCCACCAGGTTCCCCCGTCCCTGGGATTCTCCAGGCAAGAACACTGGAGTGGGTTGCCACTTCCTTCTCCAATGCATGAAAGTGAAAGTGAAGTCGCTCAGTTGTGCCTGACTCTTAGTGACCCCATGGACTACTACTATATATAAAATAGATAACCAACAAGGACCTGCTGTATAGCACAGGGAACTCTAGTCAATATCCAGTAATTACCTGTATGGGAAAAGAATGATATATGCATATGTTTAACTGAATCACTTTGCTATACACTGGAAACTAACTCAACATTGTAAGTCAACTGTACTCCAATAAAAATTTTTTAAAAATGAATGTGATATACCACATTTATAGAATAAAGGATGTAAACCACATACACAAAAAAATTTAAATCCTGAGGATGGTCCTATTATGCTAAAATGACTAATTTTTATTTTTGCTTATAGAGTTAATTTAACATGGACTTCACCAACTCTGTTACTGAACTGTCCCAAATCATAAAATAAATTCAGTATTGTATCCATATAGGTAGAAGAATTCTATAGCGAGTAAAGAGATAAATATAAATTCAAAAAAAGGAGGAACTAATAATAAAGGTCATGAAATGAGATAGTGGGGACCATTCATTGCTATTTTTACCTATTTTGGCCTTTATTCTAAGCTTGGAGAGATGGCTCATGAGAGAAAATTGTGGGGAATGAGCAGAAAGAAATCACATGAACTCCACCTTAATAGCTGCTTTGTTCTACTTATTTAGGTTTTCTAGACCCTTCCCTTCTGGCACCGTGGTAATGAATCCACCTGCAATTGGAGGAGACAAAAAGAGACTCGGGTTCGATTCCTGGGTCAGGAAGATCCCCCTGGAGTAGGAAATGGCAACCCATTCCAGTATCCTTGTTGGGATAATCCCATGGACAGAGAAGCCTGGAGCTACAGTTCACGGGGTTGCAAAGAGTCAGACACAGCTGAGCAGAGCTATAAAACTACTAGAGGAGAACATAGGCAAAACACTTTCTGACATAAATCAAAGCAGGATCCTCTATGATCCACCTCCCAGAATACAGGAAATAAAAGCAAAAATAAACAAATGGGATCTAATTAAAATTAAAAGCTTCTGCACAACAAAGGAAACTATAAGCAAAGTAAAAAGACAGCCTTCTGAATGGGAGAAAACAATAGCAAATGAAGCAACTGACAAACAACTAATCTCAAAAATATACAAGCAACTTATGCAGCTCAACTCCAGAAAGATAAATGACCCAATCAAAAAATGGGCCAAAGAACTAAACAGACATTTTTCCAAAGAAGACATACGGATGGCTAACAAACACATGAAAAGATGCTCAACATCACTCATTATCAGGGAAATGCAAATCAAGACCACAATGAGGTACCATTTCACACCAGTCAGAATGGCTGCGATCCAAAAGTCTACAAGCAATAAATGCTGGAGAGGGTGTGGAGAAAAGGGAACCCTCTTACACTGCTGGTGGGAATGCAAACTAGTACAGCCACTATGGAGAACNGATAATTTGCTAGCTGCTGCTGCTGCTGCTGCTAAGTCACTTCAGTCGTGTCCGACTCTGTGTGACCCCAACCTGTGCAGCCCACCAGGTTCCCTCATCCCTGGGATTCTCCAGGCAAGAACACTGGAGTGGGTTGTCGTTTCCTTCTCCAATGCATGAAAGTGAAAATGAAAGTGAAGTCGCTCAGTCGTGTCCTTCCAGGCTCCTCCGTCCAAGGGATTTTCCAGGCAAGAGTACTGAAGTGGGGTGCCATTGCCTTCTCTGAATTTGCTAGAACAACTCACAAAACTCAGGAAAGCACTTTATCTACATTTACTGGCTTATCGTAAAGGATATAACTCAAGAACTGAAGGGAAACGATGTCTACGGCAAGATACGGGGGAGAGCACTGGAGTTTCCATGCCTTCTCTGGGTGTGTCACCCTTCCGGCCTTCCTCCAACCTCGAAGCTCTTCATTATTTAGGGGTTTTTATGGAGGGGGCTTCCCTGGTGGCTCAGAGGTTAAAACATCTGCCTCCAATGCGGGAGACCCGGGTTCGATCCCTGGGTCGGGAAGATCCCCTGGAGAAGGAAATGGTAACCCACTCCAGTATTCTTGCCTGGAGAATCCCATGGACAGAGGAGCCTGGCAGGCTACAGTCCATGGGGTCGCAAAGAGTCGGACACGACTGAGCGACTTCACTTCTTCTTCTTCTAGTGAGTAGGCATGGTGGTTTAAAGCATTGGTCAGTGGTTTCTTAACTCAATCTCCAGCCCCTCTCCCCTTCGAAGGCATCTGGAAGGAGAAAGTTCTAATTCTCTAATCACAAGGCTTGTTCTTCTGGCAACCAATCCCTATCCTGAAGCTATTTAGGGTACCAGCAAGTGTTACTTTATTAACATAAGCCCAGGTGTGGTTGAGAAATGAATAGTAAAAGAGGCTCCTATCACTCAGGAAATCCCAAGGATTTCAGAAGCTGGTGTCAGGAACCAGGGACAAAAATCAAATATTTGTTATTATCACACTTCTCCTGCCCTAAATCTCTTCTGTTGGGAGAAACAGATCAACAATGATACTCCCAAAAACAGGTGATTAAAAACTCATTGACTTTTGAAGGAAGTGGACAAATGGAGGGGGACTCTACCTTGTGGAATCCACACTGTGTGGAACCTACCATTAACACCTAAACAAGCTCGACAAGAACTGAGCCAATGGATAGACCTTCAGACATGGAAATACCCAGAGGCTGCAGATAGATGGGCCGCTTTCTTCCTCTCTCCCATGCATGCTCAGCGCTCAGTCGGGTTTGACTCTTTGTGAACCCATGGACTGTAGCCCACCTGGCTCCTCTGACCATGAAATTTCCTAGGCAAGAGTACTGGAGTGGGTTGCCATTTCCTCCTCCAGGGGATCTTCCCCACCCAGGGATTGAACCTGTGTCTCTTATGTCTCTGACACTGGCTGGCTGATTCTTTACCACTAGGCCACCTAGGAAGCCCAGCTCTTCCTCTCTCATCTGGCTCCAAATTCCTTCCCTCAGAACCTACTCTGACTTAGACATTCAGGGCAGGGCAGTAACTCCCGAAGCAAAGAGTTAGAGGCTTTATAGGGAAATGTCACTGTTTTTCAAAAGAAAATAAATACCCTATCATCCCCAAGGCTCATGCTGGAGGGGAATAGCTGCTGAACAGGAACATCTGACCCAGAATTCCAGACCCTGAGTTTCCTTCCCCAGGCTCCACCATGCTGATCTCAGAGACAGATGGCTTCTTTTGATATGGACAGAGTAAAGGGACAAAATAGGTGATTAGTTAATCCCACTAAGGGATTGTAAGCAGAAGAAATAAGGGAGACCCCTGTAAGTTAATGATTACTCAAGAGAGCAAGTGCTTAACCACACACACACACACACACACACACACACACACACACACACACACTATAATAAATAAAGCAGGCTTGCTTAGCAACAAAACCATGCAACAGAAGCACTAGATATGCTCGTAAACAATGGGGGCATGAGACCCACATCCTGTCCAGTGAGCTCAGTAGGTTAATGATCCCCGGGAATACCTCTCTGACTATGCAGGGACAAGAAAAAGGCCCTGCTCAACCCGGAGGAGGGGCTGCTGATGGAAGCACAACATCTACTCAAGAACAAGCTCTTCTCCCCCTCCCCAGGTTTCCTTTGATTGTAAAACTGTAGCCCACTAAGTTCTTGGCTTGCAGAACCCCATGGCCTGCCCATTTGTAAGCCTCACAAGTATCCTATTCTAATAAATCACTTCTTAGCTATCACTTTGCTTCTCACTGATTCTTTCTGTGATGAGACATAAAGGACTATAGTACCAGAGCCCTTTGGAGCCCCCCAAATGACACCCAAAGGTTTCACTTTCCTACTCTGGTTCAAGTTTGGGGGAAACCCAAGGGACTTGATTTCCATGATACAGCTGAGACATTGCACAGTGTACAGATTTGACAAATAGATATGTCAGTATCTGTCCACCTGCCTGCCTTGACTTGGAACCTCTTGGAGGAGGGACTGTTATAATCTTTGTATCTCAAACAAAGAGTGATTGGTGGTCTTCCCTTATTAAAAGCTTCATGAGGAAGGGAGCTGCAGGGGATCTTTTCAGAAATCTCTCCCTTTTTGTCCAATGAAGCTCTGAATTCCAGACACTGAGGGGAGGTTCCCTAGGGTTCTCATTTCGTGCATGCATACTAAGTCACTTCAGTTGTGTCCAGCTCTTTGCGACCCTATGGACTGTAGACCACTAGGCTCCTCTGTCTATGGGATTCTTTAGGCAAGAATACTGGAGTGGGTTGCCATGCCCTCCTCCAGCAGATCTTCCTGACCCAGGGATCGAACCTGTGTCTCTAATGTCTCCTGCATTGACAGGTGGGTTCTTTACCACTAGCATCACCTATAACTCATTTAGCTTTGCTGTGCTGTACTTAGTCACTCAGTCGTGTCCGACCCTTTGCAACTCCATGAACTGTAGCCCGCCAGGCTCCTCTGTCCATGGGATTCTCCAGGCAAGAATACTGGAGTGGGTTACCATGCCCTCCACCAGTGGATCTTCCCAACCCAGGGATCAAACCCAGGTCTCCCACACTGCAGGCAGATTCTTTATCGTCTGAGCCACCATCAATTTCAATTTTAAAATGATAAATAAATCCAGAAAATGTTTGGTGTTCGTGAGATGGAAGGTGATAGTTTTATAAGGGTCAGAGAGAGTATTTCAAGGTATACACATTTGTGTCTAATGGAAAAGATCATAGCTTTTATTTTAAATGTAGTAGGGACCGCATTGTAGTACTTTATAGATGCTTCATACCCTTTTAATTAATAGATCAAAGTGAGGAATAGCTTGAAGCCTTTTGCTTCGTTTAATTCTAATAATTGCTGTGTAACAATATGTCTCATATTTTGTTACCAGAGAGTTAAATCTCATTAGGTTTGAGGACAAATAGATCTTGTCATTGAATTTTATGTTTAGGGAGGTCACTGCCTGATTCATCTTTTTAGCTGAATGATGACATTTTTAACTTTTTTTTTTAACCATAGAGAGCCAAACCTCCTTCTAGTTTAGAAGACAATTTTAGTTTAACACTTGAAAGGAGAGGTTGAATTTCCCAGTTGATTTGGACATACAGAAAGTACTTAGATAAATTTGGGGAAAGGAAACTTGTTAGTTGTTTGGTACAAAGTATCAGAAGTTTAATAAACAGATGGTGGTATAGGGGAGCAAAATTTGCCACCCCAAGATGTCTCTTTGGCATATAGATTATTTTGAGCTGAAAATGTTTATTATTATAATGGCCCAGAAGACTCAGGAAGAAACTTTGACTTTCCCCCTAACTACCTGTAAAAATGCAAATGAAGGACCTGCTCCCAGATGGGAATTATTACCATAGACACTATAGTATGAACTAGGCATGAAGACAGGGAGGAACTAGCAAGCTCTAAGCTCCTGTATGTCCTCGTGTCTCTGCAGGTTCAGCAATCATTTGTTTACCAAGATTTGCTTTTCTGTCTTATGTGAATTGCCCTCCTCCCCTTTCAGGTCACAAACCATTACCCCAACATCCTCTTTTATTAGCTGAAGATGGTATTCAAGGTGAGGGTTTCAGCCATTTTGGGGGGTTACTCAGTTTTCCAGGGTCTCTTTCATGTATATATGCTATTAAAATTTTGTTTGAATTTTTTTCCTGTTAATATGTCTCAGGTCAATTTAATCCTTAGCCCAAGCCATGAGAACCTAGAGAGCTAGAGGAAAAAGTTCTTCCCTGATAGTGATTACAGTCACAAGTCATGGTAAAGTGAATCTTCCTTTTTCCTAAGTTCCTTGCAGCTTCTTTCTGATTATAATATGCTTATAACTTGGATCATCAGATTTTTATACTCTACAATTATACAATTATAACTCTATGGAGGCACCCTCCAGGACTCATGAAGATTGAAAGTCATTTTTCAGGGGCTTCCCTTTGGTCCAGTGGTTAGGAATCAAACCTTCTAACACAGGGGACTTGGGCTGGATCCCTGGTTGGGGAACTAAGAGCCCTCATGCTGTGCTGCAATTAAAGAGCCCATGGCCTCTAGAGCCTGTGCTCCACAACAAGAGAAGCCCCCTTGCACTGCGACGAAAACCCAGTGCAGCCAGAATTAATAAGAATAATAATAAACTCATTTTGCAAATTCTTTCAAGGCCAGTTTGCACTGCCTATCCTGCTTTCCCCCACACATCTTGTAACCTATAAAGTGCCCTCCTCTTTCTGCAGTTCTTCTATTACTTATAAAATTGGGATAAGGCCAAGAAAAATTTAAAATAAAAAACAAATCCAGCTATGTCTTAATTATTTATTTTCCTTCCTTTTTTGGATGGAAGATGTAGTCTTATTTGTTTTCAGCTTTACTGAGGTATGCTGCTAAGTCACTTCAGTCGTGTCCGACTCTGTGCGACCCCATAGACGGCAGCACACCAGGCTCCCCCGTCCCGGGGATTCTCCAGGCAAGAATACTGGAGTGGGTTGCCATTTCCTTCATCACAGCGTCATAGATACAAACAAAATAAGTAGGCTTCAAACTTATGAAAACAAATCCCTCAAGTGTTTGATTCTTTAAAAAATTTTTATTCTATTTAATTTGCTCCAGGCTTTCCCTTGGTGGGTCAATGCACTTCAACAAATGATAAAACAATGGAGACTTACAGTAATCAAAAAACAGGAGCTAAGCCTTAGCACTGAGCTTACATCAAGGATAATTTGCTGCTGCTGTTACTAAGTCGCTTCAGTCGTGTCTGACTCTGTGTGACCCCACAGATGGCAGCCCACCAGGCTCCTCTGTCCCTGGGATTCTCCAGGCAAGAAAACTGGAGTGGGTTGCCATTTCCTTCTCCACTGAGGTATGATTGACAAATAAAACTGTAAGATATTTAAACTCCACAACTGATGATTTGATATGCATGTACATTGTGAAAGGATTCCCCCACCCACTGAGTTAATGAAACTGACCATTTCTTTTGTCTTTAAAGATCCTTCCCTGATGTTTTTTTCTAATGTCCTCAGATTTCCATTTTCTCCTTTGTCCTAGTCTTTGAATTATAAGTTCCTATTAACATCAAGCATTGTATTTTGCCAAAGGAGAGAGTCTGAGGGTTCAACCTGTTTCTAGCTCTCTCCATAAGTACATTTAATTAATTAATTAATTTTATTTTGGCTGCATCAGATCTTAGCTGTGGCATGCAGGACCTTCATTGCATCATGTGGGATCTTTCCTTGTGGCCACGGACTATCTGGTTGTGGCACAAGGACTTCAGTGGTTGCACATAAGTACATTTAGATAAATAGAAACTAGATCCTATAAATATATAAGTTGGTAAATAGGGTTGACTAGCTCTTCAAAAGTTAAATAACAGTCTACCTCTTCCATAAATGCAAGAGTGTTAGATTTGTACACTTAGAACGTTTGTGGAATATTTAACTGTAAGTGGGTGGCAGGAATGTGGAAGCTTTTTGTAACACCAGACATTTGTCATTGTAGGATAGATGGATAACTTTTAACCAACAGCTTCATGTGTCTTTAGGTGTCATGTGACCAGTTCATATGCCAGGCCCTAAATTAGGCACTTTCTATGGATTATTTCATTTAATTTCCATTGACAATTTTATGAAGAACATAAAGCTATTATCTACATTGTATTGGTAAGAAAACGGAACCTGAAATAGATTAGGCAATTTACTTGCCCAGGGTCACAGAGTTAGAAAGATCCAGTGACAGGACTCAGTGTGGATGTGAGCTGAACTGAAAGCTTGTACTTGGCTCCATCACGTTATATCACTAAGTGGTGTGATTTGATTCTTCACTCCTCTCACTGCGTGCCCAGTGCCTGGAATTCCAATAACTGAAACGTGCTCTTCTATGTTAAGGTGTGGTCCCTAGTTAAAATACTAATGATAGGGACAGAGTAAAGGGACAAAATAGATGATCAAATAGTTAATCCCACTAGGGGATTGTGGAAAAAATATGGGAGACCCCTATCATTTAATGACTACTCAAGAAAGCATGTTTGCTTAACCACAAAAGCAAGCAGCCTTGCATAGCCACAAAACCATGTAGCAGGGGCACCCTATACGGGCTTCCCAGGTGGTGCTGGTGGTAAAGGATTTGCCTGTCAATGTGGAAGGCATGGGTTCAATCCCTGGATCGGGAAGATCCCATGGTGTAGGAAACGGCACCCACTCCTGTATTCTTGCCTGGAAAATTTGATGGGCAGAGGAACTGGCAGGCGCATGGAGTGGCAAAGAGTTGGATACAACTCTTTGATAGATGCGAGTCAGCACACATACACCCCTATATTCATCATAGCATTTTTATAACTGCCAAGATAAGGAAACAATCTAAGTGTCCATCAATAGATAAATAGAGAAAGAAGATGTGAGATATATATCACATGCAATAGAATACTACTCAGTTAAAAAAAGATGAAATCTTGCCATTTGTGGCAACATGGATGGACCTTGAGAGTATTATGCTAAGTGAAGTAAGTTACAAATACCATATGATTTCACTCGTATGTGGAATATAAGATGCAAACAACAACAATGAAAACCAAAACAAATGAACAAACCAAACAGAAACAAACATGTAGATACAGAGAACAGAAGCTTAGGAGTGTGGTGGCGAGAGAGGGAGAAATGGGTAAAGGGGATTGACTGGATGGTGATGTGTGTGTGTGCTAAGTCGCTTCAGTCACATCCAGCTCTTTGAAACACTATGGACTGTAGCCCACCAGGCTCCTCTGTCCACGGGATTCTTCAGGCAAGAATACTGGAATGGGTTGCCATACCCTCCTCCAAGGATCTTCCCGACCCAGGGATTGAACCTGCATCTCCTGCAGCTCATTAATTGCAGGTGGATTCTTTACGACTGAACTCTCACGGAAGCTCGTATGGTAATGAATGGAAACTAAATTTGGGGTGATGGGCGCTGTAGGGTATACAGAAATAGAAAATAATGTAAACATGACACTTAAAGAGTGTTATGATGCAATGTTACTTCAATTAAAAAAAACATTTATTGACCAATTACTATGTGATAGACACTTCCTTAAGGACAAGGCATGAACAAACATGTACCTAGATAGCTACAATGAAATGTAAGAAATACCACTAAATTCCAGGGTTGTTGATGTGAAGGCAGAGAAATAACAGCATAGCTTTGTGAAGATTTATTGGCTATTCCGATTGTCAATAAACTCTTGAACCAAGAAAAAACATTCTAGAAGGTAAATCAATAGATTGTCTCCTTTATAATTGTCTATACTTTCTGGATTTTCTAAAGTAAGCATATATTGCTCTAACAATCGGGAAAAAAAAAAGATTTAATAACTGGGGAAAAAAAAACCCAAAGTGAATGCAATTGTTCTTGCCTTTGCCACAACATCATTATCTATGTCTGGCTCGGCCTTGGCCTTGCCCTTGGGCCTAACCGTGCTGGCCACGCTCTGTGGGTGAATGGGAGGAGGGCAGGTGTCACTCAGCTTAGAATCCCACAAGTAAAGAATGCCCCGAATCAACTTGTGGTTCTTTTTCTTGATTTTTGGGTAGGTGGGAAGAGGGGAGATGGGTATCAGGGACTGAGGCCTAAATATGATGAGTGTACAGAAAGATAATGATCTCAGCATTTGATGTACATGGATTCTATGCCCTAATGAAGACTTGAGAGATAATTTCATTTCGGTCAGCCAGGTCAGACTGCATTGATTCCATGACTATGACTGTAGATAGATGCGAAGTCTGTGTGTGTGTGTGTGTTTTAATATGGACCATTTTAAAATTGTTTATTTGATTCTGAACTAATAGAAAGATGTGTATAAGAGACAGGTCCCCCTTAGAGCATCTCTTTTCCACATTGGTCTAATCAGGTGCATTGCTGAAGGAGAAAGGATGTTAAATGCCACCTCCAGCCTCTTAATGAAGGAGTAGGAGGCAGGACGAGAATTAGAAAGCAAGGTGAAGCTAAGTGGTATCTGAACGGCTATCAAGCCACAGAGGGTTCCAGAACCGGCCACTCTGTCTCTCCTCAGGCATGGAGGACTCCTGGTATTCGTGGATGTCTTAAAACACAAACTATAAGTGGGCAGTTTAGAGTGAGACTTAATGAACATATGCTTTAGTGGCATAGATGTTAGGTTCTTGAGAGAAAAGGACCTATTTTATTTGATCCTAATTTTCCGGAAAGAGCCATTTCCATCTGGAGCATGGTCGGAATAGCCTATAATAATTTGTCACCTTGTGCCTGTGTTATCTATTTTGGCATTTGCCCATGCAGGAGCTATGAAAGATGTGTTTACACTGGTGTGGCTGCCTGCTTTGCCAGTGGCTGTTACTGTTGGATGAATCCCTTTGACTCTGTGGAAACAATTGAAAAGTGTTACAGTGTATTATTGCTGGAAGGACAATGTAATGATTGTTTGGAAAAGGCCCCTTGCCTTAGGATGCAGATGAATTGTGATAGCCTAGGCTGAAAGAATCCTTATTTTTGTGTTTGCTGTCTGGAAAATGACATGCTAGAAACAGAATAAATACATTCTGACGGTTCTTGTGTCTTCTGTGAAAACAGGACCTTTTTGATTCTTTAAGTGAAAACCCAAAATGTATTGCACAGTATATTTGGTAGTGTTTTATTAATATTTTCGGTTTGTTATTTTTTATATACACACGTTCCACTTATTTTGTCTACACCCAAAGCAAATAGATAGTTCAGGCCCATAAATAAATTATTTTTTAAAGGAAGTTGAACCAATGTTTGTATGTGTGCCTTAAACTGAATTGAATATATCTCCTAATAATTTGTCCTGAACTTCTGTTCAAGTGGTGTATGGGAAAGGTCAGGGTTTTTCTTTCTTTCTTTGGCTCTGCTGGAAGAATTTATCGTAGAAAAAGACAAAGGGACAGCATGGGCAGTATATAGATTGCTCCTGTGAAGCAGAATGAGAGTTTCTGGACAGTGAAGTTGACACATCATTAAACACGTAGATGAAAGGAAAGGCTTGAGCATGTGCTCTGCTTAGGGCACAAGATAACACACTCATGCGCTAGATTAATAAGATTTTATATTTAATAAAGATGGATTGGGGCTTCTCTGGTGGCTCAGACAGTAAGGAATCTGCCCACAGTGCGGGAGACCTGGGTTCGATCCCTGGGTTGGGAAGGTCCCCTGGGTGAGGGCATGGCAACCCACTCCGGTATTCTTGCCTGGAGAATTCCCATGGACAGGGGAGCCTGCCGGGCTATAGTCCATGGGGGTCACAGAGAGTCAGATTCAACTGAGCAACCAAGTGCAACACAGCACACATAACAAAGGTGAATTTATTACTAAATGAGTCTGGTTCCTTTTCTGTAAAATGCATGACTTTCTTAATAGACATGAAAAAAATAATAATAATCTGAAGGCCACATGAGGAACAAATCCTAGCCACTCAGCTAGTGGAGACAAGGCGTAGGTGAGGAGGGCAGGAAAGACTGGAGGGGATTAGAATACTCAGGGATCTGTTAGACAGCAGGCTTGATCTGCTGTCACAATCATGGTGCATATTCTGGGCTAAAAATAATACATGCGCGCTGATATTGCTGTTTCTTCACATCAGCGCCTGGGAGAGACGAAGTCTACAGACCCGTGGCGCCGTAAGCCTAGAATGAGAGAGAAAACAGAAGGTTCAACCCACCTGACACAGAGCCACCACCTTCCACACCACCATTCAGAGCCAGGGCGAGGTGCTATCCAAATTAGACCACGTGGAAGGGTCTGCAAAAAGCAGAGAGGATCCAGGTTTTCATGTGGTTCCCTTTAAATCAGGAGTCCTCAACCTCTGGGATCTAATGCCTGATGATCTGAGGTGGAGATGATGTAATAATAATAGAAACAAATAATAAATAAATAAATAATAAAGTGCTTGAATCATCCCAAAACTACTCCTCCACCCCTGGTCTATGGAAAAATTGTCCTTCATGAAACTGGTCCCTGGTGCCAAAAAGGTGGAGGACTGCTGTTTTAGATCATATGTGATTCCAACTACACAGAATGAACAGAAGAAACCAGAGCTGGTTTCAGATACAAATCAAGACTTTTAATGCTAAGTTCTACATATGTGTTATAGACACTATGCTATCCATTTTGGGATTGAAAGAGAGTAAAGTTCAAGTGTCTTTGTTTATTAAAATGTGTTATAATATTTTAAAACATAGTGCTGCTGCTGCTGCTAAGTCGCTTCAAACATAGTGAGGCCTTTCTAAATATATATTGAAATGAACTGGAATATCTCTCCATCTGTCAAATAAGATTTCCTATTGTGTTACTAATGATGCTGATGCTGGGAAAGATTAAGGGCAGAAGGAAAAGGGGGTGACAGAGGATGAGATGGTTGGATGGCATCACTGACTCAATGGACCTGAGTGTGAGCAAGCTCCAGGAGATGGTGAAGAACAGGGAAGCCTGGCAGGCCACAGTCCATGGGATCGCGAAGAGTTGGACACCACTGAGCAACTGAACAACAATGAATGATTGACATGACTAACTATTTTATCTTGACCATTATACTTTTTTTAAAAGAAATTTATGACCTCTAAATACACAATGTAATTTAAAAGAAAAATAAAATGCCTTTCTACAGAAATTTGATGTGTGTCTTTATGTAACTTTGGTCATTTTCCTTAGTCAATGTTATATTGCTTCGGCAAAAAATGAAACCATTCTTTCCCACAGGATCTCCATGTAGCAATTGGAAAAGTTTTATGGAAATTACCAAATGATAACACCTTTAAAATTTTAATTCCATCAACATTTACCAAATATTTAATGTATACCAGCCACTTTGCTAGGTATTGGGGATACACAAAAATAAGGGGGACAAGGGTTACAGTCCAATAATTTAAAGCTTTCCTTCAAAAATATAATTTGATAAATTCATAAGACTAGTAAGAAAAGAATGTCTATACAATGGGAATATAGTGCAATAGGAACACATTTGAAGAGTCTCTTATTTAGGACAGTACCTAAGATATACTGGGCATACTTTCCACAAGAACGTTCAACTAGTTTGCTGTCAGGAAATTCTCCCTCATACATAATGTAAATTCCCTAGTAAGTAGAGAGAATACAGCAGCCATTTAACCACAAATATCATGGCTGAACATCCTCCAAAGTGAGTGCTGGCTATTATCAAAGAAACAGGAATAAAATATTTGGCCAGCATTGTTGTTCTTCATTCAATTGTCACTTGCCTAGGGCTTAATATCTATCAACCTCCTATTTCTGAAATGCATATTGATTCTCTTAGGGGGTTACTTTTCCTGAGGGTCTTTTTGGGTCATTGGTCCTGACAGAAAGGCTCAAAGTAGAGTCTTCAACTGTACAAACAGGAGTTGTAGATCATTTGTAAAAATTAAAGAGGCTAATTTCATCCACAAGCTATTTGGTACGAGGTCAATCTCTTTCTTGCTATGAAAATCTTTTTTATTGATATCTTTGTTGATACTAATGTTTCTAGTTTTCTCGTACAACTTTACACATCTAAGAAATGCCAGTACAGTCCTCTTTTCCTATTTTATAAAAATTTTCAGAATCACTTCTCAGTAAATGAATATAAGCCAATAAATGAATTTTGTAAGTCCACATGAGGTAAGGAAACACACTTTCAAATAAGAATCAAAATAAAATTGTATGTATGGAACAAGTTTTCTTTTTGCAAATTGTTTGAAGCAAAAATTTAAGAAATTAGGGACTTCCTTAGTGGTCCAGTGGTTAAGAAATCTGCCTGCCTAAGCAGGGGACAAGGGTTTGATCCCTGGTCTGGGAACTAAGATCCCACATGCCTTGGAGCAACTGATTCTCTGTGCCACAGCTACTGAGCCAGCACTCTAGAGCTCACAAGCCACAGCTACTGAACCCATGTGCCTAGAGCCTGTGCTCCACGAGAGAAGCCGCCACAGTGAGAAGCCAGCACGCTGCAACTAGAGAGAAGCCTCCACTCACCGCAACTGGAAAAAGCCCAGGTGAGAAACGAAACCCATCACAGCCACTAAATAAAATAAAGAATTTTTAAAACTTTAAGAAGTTAATAGATCAACTACTTATCCATTTTATCTCAAACATATTAGTAACAACATTCGTCTTCCCAACACCTGTTATGAGCCTCAGTGACCTTGTGAAGAAAAGTCTAGAACAGATTATTGGTTGTGTCTGGCAGGAAGGTGGCTTAGGGATCCATAGTTCTGCTGAGAGTTGCAGCGGTTACTGTGCTCTAGTTAATCTATCCCACCATTGCTTTGCGAGTTGCATGGTATGGCCCAGCCCAGTGCCTGTGACAAAGCCAAGGTCAATGCTTATTGAATTAACAAAGGAAAGATAAATGGATGAGAGCATAGTTTCCTTGAGGGATCATTTAAACACCAGGGCTACATCTAACATTTAATAATGTTTAATGAGATGGCAAGAATGGAGAAAACAAGCAATAAAAGTGTTTATTTTTGTTTTGTTTTGGAAAGATAGTGAGATAAAATTATGTTTGCAAATCTGAAAACCAGGAGCAGTTCTAAATATATTTTTATGTACCTAAAAATTATTTGAGTGATGAATGTATGCTCTTAAGGAAGTACGTACCACAAGTACTTTAAAAATTGCACATTACTAGGGAATTAAAAGGGGAAGGGACTTCGTGAAAACATGGCTAAAGGAAGGGATGACTAATAGAGAGGGAAAGTGAAATTTTGTTTCTCAAATGGGAAAGGATGAATAGTTGAAAATACCAAAGAAGTTAGCTGTACAGAAATCTTCAGGTTTGAAAAGGTTTAAACAAAAAAGTTCTGCCTTCTCTACTCATCTCAGTGGAAAGGTGTGGTTAGTTGGTTTGTTCTCTGGTTTGTGTGAGGAGAGACAGAAGAGTTAGAGAGAACAGAATATTACTGGGAAGATAATATGTATTCGATTAATTGGCACAAATAGCCTAAATAGGATAAGTAACTTGACTGTTGGCTATAAAAGTGGGAAGATACAGAGGATACTGGCAACTGTCAGAAACTACAAAATCTTTTTGTTGTCAAAGTGGTCTGAATTCCCAGAAACTTAGCCAAAACTAGGAGAAATTCTATAGAAGTAAGTGTTCTGGTCAAGTTTAGGTAATCAGCCATAGATGGACCCAATTGTGATGGGCAGTAGTTATGGGTGGTGAAAAAGAAAGCCAAAGCTTATCAAATCTTGCTCTGTTTGTTTGCAGAGGCTATGTTTTCTATTGTTTTAGTAGGGAGTTACTGCACCGATATTTTTAAAGGAATGAGAAAATCATGCTCATCTCCAACTTAACTGTACCTCTTGGTAAACAAAACTTCTTTCTACCACTTGGGAAGTTACCACTTTTACTGGCAGATATAATTTTGAGGGGTCAGTGGAGGCTTTTTCCCAGGACCTAATCTTACCTTCCTCAAGGATCTTTTCTCAAATGTGTGATCCTATCTCTCTTTGATTATACACCACATATGTAAAAATTTCTAGTGCATAACTTCAACATATGAATATTAATTTCAAATCACATATTAATAGGCACTACTCTATTTATGTATTATATTCCTTGTCTGGCTTGCCTGGTGGTTCAGTAGTAAAGAATCTGCCTGTCAGTGCAGGAGATTCGGGTTCAATCCCTGGGTCTGGAAGATCCCCTGGAGAAGGATATGGCAACCCACTCCAGGATCCTTGCCTGGGAAATCCCATGGACAGAGGAGCCTGGCAGGGTGCAGTCCATGGGGTTGCAAAAGAGTTGGACATGACTTAGAGGGAGTTTTTTTTTTGTAAAAAACAATATTCCTTGCCCAGAAAGGCATACTGAAGCTTTTCTACCATGTATAATATTTTTATGACTACAAACTCAAATCTATAAAAAAAAAAAACAGTACTCATACCTTTTGTTGGACTAATAAGTTTTGTCTAGGAACTTATCATACAGAAACCACTACTGAAATGGGCAAAGAGATTAGCTCATTTGAAAAATACTTATGATGAGCCTACGATTTTCCATATACTATTCGGGTCATTGCGGATACACAGGGAGTAAAACCAGATAGACCCCTCCCTGCACACATGACACCCACAATCTGGTAGAGGCCTCAGACTCTAGTCAGATAATCACACTCGTACAATAGTCAAGTTGGATCAGGCAACCATGGAGAGACTCGTGGGGCTATGAAAGCATCTATTAGGCAAGGAAACCTAATCTAGGGGTCAGAGAAGATACCTTAAAAAAGAGACAAACGGGCAAAAATCTGAAGATTCAGTAGGACTGGAAGTGTTGTTTGTAGTAAAAATGTAGACTAGGGAATTCCCTGTCGGTCCAGTGGTTAAGACTCCAAGCTTCCACTGCAGGGAGCACTGGTTGGATCACTGGTGGAGGAACCAAGATCCCACATGCCGTGTGGCACAGCCAGAAACAAAGAAACAACAAACAAACAAAACAAAAACATAGACCAGACTGATTCCTTGTAAGAATAATTAAACAAACCATCATATAGCCATTTAGTGGAATGCTATCCAGCTATACAAGGAGGTAGGAGGGGGTACTACTAGGGAATCAATCCAACATGTATTGCCTAATTGTATAATACTACATTTTATAGAATTCCATTTATGTTAAGAATGTTCCATATATAAGAAAAGCTTAGATATACACATAACATATATATTTGTGTGTATATATACATATATACACACGTATGTATATAGAGACTCTGATTTGGGGATTATGGTAGATTTTTACTTTCTACCTTAAATATTTCTGTAATGTTTGAATTTTATATAACTCTATTATGTTTACAATCATGTGCAAATATTTTAAAAAGTGTATTCTTGGTCTTACAATTGGCTTGATCACTGAAGAGTCCACACACATATACAAACATGTATGTGTGCAATAATTAAGGATAATTCTGATCTTGATTTATACAATCACATCAAATGATATTTTAAAATAAACACTAAACGGTGTGTCTTGGGAATATTTACCATTATCACTAGTGATTCTGAACTAATAGAACAAAAGGCATCATCTCCATGATGGCACCAAATTTATGTTCAGTCTGTCTGGAAGGAGAGAGATTAGATGATTTCTTGACATCTCCAACCTTCTCACCAGTTTCATAAGGATTATAGCTCACAAAGCAAGATGTTTTGTTAAAGGGATAAAAAACATTCTGTAGGTTTTTATCTGTAAAAACAGAGGTCCTGGGAAGCAGGAAGTTACCAGAACTTCATACTTCAAAATCACCAAAAGTCTGTTAAAACAGCTACATAGCATTGCTATACAGGTCTCAGCTTCTCAAGTGGCCAGCTTGTAAAATGATTCCCAGGCTTGCTTTGGATTTGCTGAGTCAGAATTTCGGGGGGCGGGGAGAAGTCCTGGGGTCTTCACTTTAAGATCTATTTTCTACAAACCCCATTTCAGTAGGGTTCTCCAAACCCCACAGTGAATTTGCATCCAACCAGTCAAGCTCTGCCTTGACAAAGAGGGCGCTGCTGGCTTGAGATGAGGAAAATGCCAAAAAAAAAAAAAAAAAAAATCCCCATCTCCTTCCTAACAGATTTTGATTAGTGGGTGAAGGGAAAATTTGAAGCTAATTAGGAAAAATGCTTTTCCTCTTTCCATTTCCTCTGACTTTATGAAAGACGAGATGTCTTAATAAGAGCGCCTTTAGCCCATCATTCATCTTTTGTCTCCTTAGTGGAACACTGGCTTATTAATTAGAAGCCAGAGCCTTTCTCAGTGGACACCATCGGTGCCTTCATGCTCCCGGGACAGTGGGCTGGTTCATTTGAGCCCGCAGCTCACAGCTATATTAGAGGGAAGTCATTTTTACGGAGGTTATGGTGGAGGGGGTTTGAGGAACGGCTGGGATGGGGGGCGGGGAGAGGGAGGCGGGGGTGTGACCTGGAGGGAAACTCGTAGGCTGGCCCTCAAGAGAAAACTATACTTTCTTGGTCTTACTGATGATTATCAGTGACCCAGTTACCGTTGCCTTTCCACAGAAGAGATCCTTGCAGCACTGTAAAATATACCTATTTCTGTAATTCAGATTTCACATTCTCTCAGAAGAACAACATTTATTCTTTTCCAGTTTAAAAAATTCTTTAAGCTCCTACAATTTACCAATAGTAGATAGAGAATTTATTAAAAAAAATAGACAACAGTACATAGGATAATAGAAATGCTTTTTGTATTTAACATAAAATAGTATTTGACACAATTGTATTACAAGTATAAATTAATTGTATTTAGTGCCAACTTGTTGGAAAAGACCCTGATGCTGGGAAAGATTCAGGGCAGAGGGTGAGATGGTTGATGGCATCTTTGACTCAATGGATACGAGTTTGAACAAACTCTGGGAGACAGTGGACAGGGAAGGCTGGCATGCTGCTGTCCATGGGGTCTCAAAAAGTCAGACACAGTTGAGTGAACAACAATAAGGTGTCGACCTCTCTCTTTCTCTCTTTCCCTCCTCCCTTCTCTTTCTCACTGTATTCAGCACAGTAGTGGGAAATATTGCCATTCTTTTCAGAAGGGCCTGATTTCCTATACTTATAAAGAAATTAACAGGCTTGAGGATAATTAATATAAATGATTGCTTTATTCCAGCCACCCAAATAATTGAGGTATTCTAATCTCCACAGGACTGCAAGGAGATCCAACCAGCCCATTCTAAAGGAGATCAGTCCTGGGTGTTCATTGGAAGGAATGATGCTGAAGCAGAAACTCCAATACTTTGGCCACCTCATGTGAAGAGTTGACTCATTGGAAAAGACTCTGATGCTGGGAGGGATTGGAGGCAGGAGGAGAAGGGGACGACAGAGGATGAAATGGCTGGATGGCATTACTGACTTGATGGATGTGAGTCTGAGTGAATTCCGGGAGTTGGTGATGGACAGGGAGGCCTGGCGTGCAGCGATTCATGGGGTTGCAAAGAGTCGGACACGACTGAGCGACTGAACTGAACTGAATCTCTACAGTATTTACCCAATAGATATTTCAAAATAGCATTGCTTATTGGGGCTAATTCTAAAGGTAGTATGTATTCATTTTTTAAAATTAAAAAATTAAGAAGTATAAAAAATACACACATTAATCTCAGTACTTAGAAACTACACTTAACCATTTAGTATATTTCCTTCTGATATTAAAAGTATATATTTGGGGATCACAAAATATACACAACTGTCTATACACAATTATGTTTTTAACTACTGTTACTACGATACCAAGAACATTTTACCAAGTCATTAAATATTATTTGAAAATAAAATCTCTCCAGTTTCTCACCATATGGAGCTCTCACAATTTAAGTAACTCTTTGCCTATTGTTGGACTTTTCAGTTGTTTTTAAATTTTTTTCAGTAGTTTCTAAATAGGGGAAATTGTATCAGGAAACAACCACGAAAAACTGTCATCAAAGAACATGAATTTAAGAATATGAATATCAAGCCCAGTTTTAAGTTTTTCGAATTTCTGTGGTTTAAAACCGTCTCCCTAACCCTAGCCAATGGGATTGAACGCACAGCTCTGCTCTGTGCGAGAGTGTTGCCGGAGAACCAAGGGAAGGGCTTGGGTAGCAGTGATGGGGCACAGAGACAGAACAGCCATGCTGAGTCGCGAATGAGATCATGTCCAGAGGTGAAAAGAAGCTGCCAGCACGAGTGTGAGTGCCCAGGAATTTGCAGAAATATCAGAGGAGGGCACTGTGCTTCCCTCGGGACACAGGGTGAAAGGCTCGAGCCAATTTTATTTTAATTTTAAAAGGTCAAGATGACCTCAGCTGATATCTATGAAATAAATAGCTGACAAAATAGGACACAGATTTTGTTTTTTTGATTCATTGGGAGAGTCTTTGTCTTCTAATAGAGGAAATTTGAACACATACACATGTATCTTGTTAGCTCATTTCATGCTTTCGGTTAAAAAGGATACTCTTTATAAAAATTATTTTTGGTTTCTTTTTAAATTTTACTTTAGCTGTGAGAACTATTCATTTTGCCCCTTTCCCCTGCAGTGACTTGGAAGTCACACGTTGTCACAGGTCAGAGATTTGCCTGTAGGATGTTTGCCAGAGAGTTCGCTCAGGAACAGTGTGAGGAATATAAGACTTGGCTGAAGAAGAAGCTGAATTTTGATGCAGTTGCAGCAGAGGCCTCAGGCTCACCTACATGCAGCTCAGAGATTAGGGTGACCCTTCTAGAACTTTCCAAATGGAGGTGTGGGGGATGGGAGAAGGAGGATTGGCAGGTGTGTAGGTATTTATACTCCTGCATTAGCCAGTCATGAGTACAGGCTGTCCCTGGAGACAGGTTATGTGATAATGTCCGAAGGGCAAGGGAGTTTGTCCAGGGGTGGGCACTTCCTGAGACCCAGCCATCTTAATCATTGGGCTGCCAGGGAAGTCCTTCTTTGTTTTCATGTCATTAATCACAACAAATTTTAAAGGGAAGAATTATTGACTTGCTTTTGGGGGGAAGGTCCAATAAAAAGCTTAGCAGGATTTAGTTTCTTCACTTCCTATTTTAAGTGGATATAATCTGTCATTTTGGACAGACATAATTAACAGCCTCATCTTATGATTCTGCAATGTTTATCTTGTCTTTAAGGATTATTTTTGTCGTTAGTATTACATTTTATAACCATCCCAACATCTTTATAGATTGAACTGCTTAAACTCATAAAAGCTATTTCTTTTTCTGCTGCTTGAATGTGAAAGAAGAAACAAAAGCCCAGAGCTGGAGAGAATTATACCTGCTTTGCTGCTAACCCCAAAACCAAGTGACATCCCATACTGAAATTTCGCATTTTAAAAATCCAATCACGGAAGTTTGGATTCTGGCCTGATTTCTTTCCCCCTTTTGGTCTCACAGCAAACTGACTTGGAATCCTAGCCAATATATTTAGTTAAAAACTGGAGATGATTAGAGTTCTTTCAATCTCAGAGGGCACTGGCAGCAACAGACAAGAGGCCAAAATCCTATTCACTTTCCTGTCCCCCATCACATTTTCTGTATTTAATTCTTCTACCAACTTGGATGAACTTGAAAAAGCACCTTTATCCTCAGGAAGGCTGCAGAAATATGCCACTACATGATAATCAGCCCAGGACACGTAGCAGTTTAAGTCTAAAGCAACAAGATTGATAAAGTTGTAACCACAGGTAAAAACCAGATTCTATCATTGCCTCTCGTACCATATCAGCTTTTAACAAATGGCTGAATCAAATCCATTCCAACATTCATTCGACTTGGGGGGCCTGGGAGGAGAGGCGGCTCACTAGATGGATAAAAAGCAGGATTCACAGCATGAATGCTCTTGTATGGATGTGAACTATGGAGTTCACGTGTTACCCTCTGTTGATGAGGCATCTTTCATTAAACATGTATGATACAGAACTCTAAAGCACGGCCCCTTCAGAGGGACTCCAATGGGAGGCATATCAGTAATAACTTTTGATTTATTTTAATGTGGAAGCTTTAACTACTTGGTTGTGAATTGAATGGAATTTGGGTGGAGTTGATACGGTTCTATAACATGCAATGTGGCGGCATCGTTCTCCAGATTTTGGGAACATTGGCACAACACAGTAGGTTTAGAGCTATCTATGCAGGCTGAGTTAGACATGATTCAAAACCAGATAAGACCCTGTAGTCAGTAAAATGCTACATTAGGTCAGCCTGGAGGCCTCTTTATTTGAACCCTTATAGCCTGTTAAGATTTAAATTCCTCAGGCTTCCACTACATCGTCTGGAGTGTGTTCTCTGTCAGGTGTCGTGCTCAGTCACGTCTGACTCTTTGCAACCCCATGGGCTGGAGCCAGTAGGCTCCTCTGTCCACAGGATTTTCCAGGCAAGAATACTGCCGTGGGTTGCCATTTCCTGCTCCAGGGCATCTTCCTGACCCAGAGATTGAAACCATGTCTACCTGTGTCTCCTGCATTGCAGGAGGATTTTTCACCTCTGAACCACTGGGGAAGTTCATCTTGTCTGGAAAACATATAAATAACCTTGTATAGATGTCATCTTTAATTTGGTTTTTTTTTTTTTTTTCAAAATTATCGCATGAAAGCACTATTAATTTCTGTGAACATTCATTTTATATTAAATGTTGAAAAGTTGTTTTTTGATACTGGGTATTTTTCTCTAATTAGATAAGAAATAATAAAAATTTCCATATATATATTTTTTTCTGAAGCCAATCTGCTTTATATTAGTCAAGCAGTTCTTTTACTGATTGGATGTCCACAAATAGACATTTCTTTAGAGCTGCTGACAAGTATGATGGCCATGCAGATACTTTTTGTCCTTAGAACACCCTTTTCTATTTTCATGTGAATCTCACTGTATAACGGTTGAAGCAATTAATTAGCCAATTTGTAGGTAATTCTTTCTGACAAGCTAGCCACCTTCCTTTAGCAGAAGTGTAAAATGAGCAATCTCAGAGACATGCATTAAATTCACTAATTAAATTAAATACCAAACCAATGACTTTCAGGGCTCATATTTCTTTTGTAAAGCAAACAGATGTTTTATAATGAATAATTATATCATAGTCAATCATTTAATTGTGAATGGTGCCCAATTTTAAGGGTACATTTATAAAACAACATTCAAGATCAAATATACTTGTGTGCTACAGCCAGAATGTTTCTACCATTAGATTTTTCAGATGACTGTTTCTCTATGAATGCTATTAGTGAGGAAATTTTTTTCTGGAGTTACAAGATGTTTCCTGTATCTTGCTAAACTGCAGAAGAGAGAATACACAGATGAGCGTATCAGGCATACTACTATCCTGGGCTGTATTGGTGCTGTGGCAAGAATGTCACTTGCTACTTCTGAAAGATGTTATCAGTTCAGTTCAGTCACTCAGTCATGTCCTACTCTTTGTAACCCCATGAACTGCAGCATACCAGGCTTCCCTGTCCATCACCAACTCCCAGAGCTTGCTCAAACTCATGTCCATTGAGTCTGTGATGCCATCCAACCATCTCATCTCCTGTCATCCCCTTCTCCTCCTGTCTTCAATCTTTCCCAGCATCAGGGTCTTTTCCAATGAGTCAGTTCTTTGCATCACGTGACCAAATTATTGGAGTTTAAGTTTCAGCATCAGTCCTTCCAATGAATATTCAGGACTGATTTCCTTTAGGATTGACCGGCTTGATCTCCTTGCTGTCCAAGGGACTCTCAAGAGTCTTCTCTAACACCACAGCTCAAAAGCATCAACTCTTCAGCGCTCAGCTTTCTTTATAGTCCAACTTTTGCAGCCCCACTGCAGGGGAAGCACAACTTCAGCTTGCTGAAAGTCAAGGAGATCCTATATGATGGGAACCGGAGGCCCCTGAAAGGCTCTCTGCCCCTGGGACTGGAGGCTTCCTATAGAATCGTCACCCATCCTATTTTGCTTGTCACAGCTTTATGTTCAATGAAAACAGTGGTGAATGGTTAAATCTCAAGTATGTGTTGAGTACATATATCCACAAATTAAGAAGGAAGTCTGAGTCGGAAATACATGTTTCAGAATAGGAGATTCCCCAAGGAGAGGAGACAAGGCACAAAGAGGAAATGTGAGGTGGTGGCCTGAGGAACACGAGCGCTTAAGAGGTGAGTGGAAGGGGAGCACACAAAGGAGACTGCACTGAGCTGGGCAGAGCACACAAGCACCAAGCGGAGGGCTGCTCCTGCTTCAGGCTCCCAAGGCGGGAGGAAGGGGAGGATGAAGAAGCAGAAGTGTACCGAGTCACCCCACAAGGCACACGTTCTTCCTTTCCTGGAGAACACAGCCAGAGGCTCAAGCCTCTGGGACCAAGGTCTATCTCAGCTTGAAGCATCAGAGAAAACCTTCTCAGCAGATATGGATGGATATGATGTTGACTGTGAGGTTAGACAGGATTGACTCTGCCACACACACACACACACACACAAAGAATGAAACAATGCCATTTGCAGCAACCTGAGGACTTAGAGACTATCATACTAAATGAAGTAAGCCAAAGACAAATATCACATGATATCACTTACACATAGAATCCAAAAAAATGATGCAAATGAACACATTTACAAAACAGAAATGACTCAGAGACATAGAAAACAACCTTATGGTCACGACAGGGGAAAGCTGGGGCAGAGGGAGGAATAATTTATCGATTTGGGATAAACAGACACACACTTCTCTATATAAAACTGATAAGCAACGAGGACCTACTGTATAGCAGAGGCAACTATATTCAATATTGTGTAATAACCGATAGTAGAAAGGAATCTGGAAGAGAATAGATATACATATAACTGAATCACTTTGCTGTACACCTGAGACATTGTAAATCAGCTACACTTCAATTAAAAAAAAAAAAGATAGGAATAACTCAGACTGCAAAGCTAAGTTTAGAATAAGAAAAAAGCTCCTCCAAGGAAGAGCATTGAGGACAACATGTACCAGAACTGGAGCTGAGGAGTTCTGGGCTCTGATAGGAACAGGCACCGCCCTGGAAAACACCGCCTCCGTGACTGCCCATCACCGCTATGGCTGAGCTCCAGCTCCGGTGCAGCCCTCTCTACCCTGGAAGGCCCTGGTAGGAAGCAGAGACTGCTGGGCAGGGAAAAGGAGAAGCTTAGATGCAAGTGAGTAGGAAAAAAAAAAGAAAAAGAAGAGAAACCAAACGTATCAAACTGAAAACCAAAATATTTCCTTTATTTCAAATTCCATGGGAAGTGGAATAATATTATATACCATTAGGGAAATAAAATTGTTAGACAAGCAGAATAATCTAAGAGGAACATGTCAGTAACAAAGGATTGATTGCATGTTATGCATAGAGCTGCCTTTAAAGAAAACTATCCTTTCCCCAACAATTTAGTTATGAATTATATGCTCAATTTAAATTCACATGAAGGATAATACTGGTCATACATCTACGCATTCATTTTTTTCCTTTAACAGATATTTTGGATGGTCTACCTTATTCTTAGCACTGGTGACAGTGGTGAGCCTGGCCAGCCTGGTCCCCGTGTTCACAGAGTTCCCCTCAGGTAGGGTAGAAAAACATGAGTCACACAATCATACCAATAAACTGAAACCATGCTAGAGACTTAGGGGCTTCCTGGGTGGCTCAGCTGGTAAAGAATCCACCTGCATTGCAGAAGACCCTGGTTCGATTCCTGGGTCAGGAAGATCCCCTGGAGAAGGATGGGTTACCCACTCCAGTATTCATGGGCTTCCCTGTTGAATCAGTCAGTAAAGAATTTGCCCGCAATGCAGGAGACCTGGATTTAATCCCTGGGTTGGGAAGATCCCCTGGAGGAGGGCATGGCAACCCACTCCAGTATGCTTGCCTGGAGAACCCCCATGGACAGAAAGACCCTGGTGGGCTACAGTCCATGAGGTCGCAAAGAATTGGACATGACTGAGTGACTAAGCAAAGCACAGCACAGCCTTGACTTAGAGCAAAAGGGAAGTTGTAACTCATGAAGTGACAAGCAAACAGAGTGGACAGGAGGAGCAAAGGCCCTGTGGCAGGAAGAAGCACATCCTGAAAGCTCACCATGGCATCATCTCAAGAAGCAGAACAACGAATTTTGTCTTTTTTTTTAATTCAAGTACTATTGATGATCCAAAATTACATTAGTTTTAAGAGTTTCAGCTTTATTCTTAGAGCAATGGAAGCTCTGAAAGGGTTTTAAATAGGAGAAAGGCAGTCTCAGAATTATGTTTCCCCAAATTCACTCTGGTTTCTGAGAGAAGGAGAGGGGGAAAGTGTGGTTCTTAGCAGGTGAGTCCAGTGAGCTAGGTAGCTGCAGGAAGAGGCTACCGAAGTTATATAGACATGTGGTGGTGGCTAGGGTTAAGGTGGAGAATGGATTTGAGATATTTAGGAGATGTAACCAACAGGACTGGATGTTAGAATCAGTGTGTAAGCAAGGGAGAAGGGAGGTTAAGGGTGATTCCTAGATACCTGTTGCTTATACAATAATAAAGATGAGAGTGTCTTTTTGTTGAGATAAGGGAAATAGAAGAGGACCATGGACTGGTGGATGGGAAGGTCATGATTTAATTCTGGAAATGCAGATGTACCTTTGAGACATTCATATGGTGATGACACGTTGGTAGGTGGATAAATGGGTCTGAAGCTCTGATGAAATGTCTGGTCCAGAGATGGACATTCATAAGTCATCCACAAACTCTAATTGATTGGTACATGTAGGAAGAGAACACAGTGGGGAAAAAAAGAGAGGGCCTGACGCTGTGTGTTGAATATTGAATGGCCAAGTTTAGGAGAATGAGTGTGTGAAGGAGAGGTGGCAGCCAGAGAGGCAAGGAGAAAATGAGCCCCATGTTCCCCACACCCGGGAAAGAGTACGTTTCAAACAATGAGACTGGGAGCAGCTGTATTAGATGCTACGGCGATGGAGTGAGATGAGGGCTCTGAATGTCCACTGAATCTAGGGACACGAAGCTCATGCTGACCCTAGCAAGACTTGTTTTAATGGAGAACTGAGTGGCCACCGGAAGGAGGAGTTGGGAACACTTGGGAAATAAAAGGGGAGACAATGAAGCTAGAAAGCTCAAGTGCTTTGGCTGTGATGGGACAGCTGGAAAAATGGCTGAGGGGTATGAGAGGCTGAATATTTGGGAGGCCCTTGGGTATAACACAAAGATTCAGCTTGGTGAGAGATTCTCCGTGAGGGAGAAGTTGTTGGAGAGTTAAGTTTCTGAGGAGGTGGGTAGGGAAGGGAGAGTTATGAATGTCTGGTATCCAGACAATGACAGAGTCCACCCATCACAGCTTCAATTTTCTTCGTGTTGCTTTAATTTTCACAGCAGGCAGATTTTCTGCTGAGAGGGAGGGAAGGGTGAGTGTGTTTGTTTGCGTGTGTCTGGGCAGCTGGTCACAAGGGTGGGGAGAAGCTTTGCAATAGTTTTTGTGGAAAGTAGGAGAGTGAGTTGGCTTCCCAGGTGGCTCCGTGGTAAAGAATCAGCCTGCCAATGCAGGAGACACAGGCTCGATCCCTGGGTTGGGAAGATCCCCCGAAGAAGGAAACAGCAACCCACTCCACTATTCTTGCCTGGGAAATCCCATGGAAAGAGGAGCCTGGAGGGCTACAAAGAGTCAGTCACAAACAGTCAGACTTAGCAACTGTACAAGAGAGTGAGTTAATCAGAGAAACTCAGTGAGTGGATTCATCTAAGATGAAATTTTAGGCACTGACACTAAACCCAATTTGCTCTCATGTGACTTTCCTGGGAAGTTTCAGCTCCTGGGGACTGGATGTAGATCACTGGGTTCATCAAGGATGAGATTTTGCCAGAAAAGGGAAACAAAAAAGCTAAAAGGGTAAGGGAGTAGTGGGCATCAGTGAAAGTGCTATAAAATCGCTAAACCATATCTCTGCTGGAGGAGGAGGGACATCGAGACAGGAGAAGGTCCACCCCTGTGAACCTAAGGCTGGTGCGAGAAACTGAAGTCTGGATGAGGCTGAAGAATGATGTCAGGGGAGCAACTGAGCAGAAGGGGAAGAAGTGATGTGCCAGATATTGTTTGCTTCAGAGATTCTGAAGATGGAGGAGTTTCGAGTGATGCAACACCCAGTCAATGCATGTGCGCTGGAGTGGATGACCTGGAGCAAAGCACTGGAGATGAGAACTTGGGGAGTGAGTAGCCATTTGATCAAGTGTATTCTCACATGTGCAGCGAAGCTACTGGGAATGGTGGTAGGGCTTATAGGCCAGATGCCAAGACTTTGAAAAAGGGGAGGGAGGGACCAAGAAGCTGATTGATGACACGGACAGAAGAGGATGTAGAAATGAAAACCAAGAAGGTCATAAAAGTGATTTTTTTTTTGCAAGAGGCAAAAATAGCATGGGATGGAAGTGGAAGCAAGGAGCCAGGGGGACCACAACCCTACCCCAGAGAAAGAATGCCTTAAAAATCATAAGAAAAAGAAAAGAATAGCTGCAAATCTCTACCAATGGTCAAACCAGGAAAAGAAGGATGCCCACCCCATGTAGGTCTCTCACCACCACCCTCCCCAGTCCCTAGAAAGGAGGGCTTTCAGATTAGAGAAAAATGTGCCTAAACTATGGTTTGGACTTCATTTGAAACAGTTCTCTGAGTATTTAACCCCAAATATTCATCTTACAGCCTTCTCTTACAGTGGAGAAGGCAATGGCATCCCACTCCAGTACTCTTGCCTGGAAAATCCCTTGGACGGAGGAGCCTGGTGGGCTGCAGTCCATGGGGTCGCTAAGAGTCAGACATGACTGAGCAACTTCACTTTACTTTTCACTTTCATGCATTGGAGAAGGAAATGGCAAACCACTTCAGTAGTCTTGCCTGGAGAATCTCAGGGACGGGGGAGCCTGGTGGGCTGCCGTCTATGGGGTTGCATAGAGTCAGACACGACTGAAGTGACTTAGCAGCATTCATCTTACAGCTAAAACAGTTTGTTTCCTCCCTAGTGAAACAAATTCAGCTGAATTTTATATATAAATTAAATATATATATATGAATGATGAATTATATATATATATGAATGACACCAATCAGTCAAGTTACCTCTTGACCTTCTCTTCTGAACAATCTAAGACCCTGTTTTGCATACGTCTTACTTTCTAATCCTGTCTGAATTTAGGGATAGAATCTTCCCCAAGTTCTTGGTGTCTTTCTAACTACAGAACTCAGGAATGGACCCTGTGCTCCAGGAAATTTTGAGAAAAACAACCATAAAAGGAGGGGACCTCACCGCCCCTCCAGGCTCTTGTTTTCGCATCCTAACAACACCACCCAGTTTTGAAAAAGCTGTTGTTATGACTGACTCCAGCTTATCTATTTTCATTGCTGGCTCCTGTTCAGACGTCCTTGCCTGTAACCAGTCACTTTTCCTCTCCTTTTTGCAGAGTTCATTTCCCTGTCCTGAACGTACCACCCTGCATTTATCTTCAGCGAACTTAAAAAAGAATTCTGACCACTTCCCCAATTTAGTTAGGTTATTTTAAATTTTGCTCTTCATCAGCAGGCTGATGTTGGCCTTCCTACTCCTGGGTGAGGAAGTGACTCATGTGTTCTGAGCTTCCTTCATGACAGCGCTGTATTCTAGAGTATCTGTTTGCAAACATTTTCAGCCTTCGTTGTTGTCTACATCTCCTGTGTCAGGCCTTGATTATCTTTCTTCTGCCCTTTAGCAGCATTAAGAAAATTGCTTCTCTAGTGTTTCAAAGCTTAGGTTAAACTTTTGTAGATACTAATGTTGAAGAGAGGTATTTCTAAGTTAATATATGCAACAAAAAATTAAACTTTTAGATTAAAAATCAACACCTTGATTAGCATGTTTTTGTTTTTTGAAGTTCTTGCAGGGCTTCCCCGGTGGCTCAGATGATAAAGAATCTGCCTGCAATGCAGGAGACCCAGGTTTGATCCCTTGAAGGAGGAAATGGCAACCCACTCCAGTATTCTTGCCTGGAGAATCCCATGGACAGAGGAGCCTGGCAGACTACTGTCCATGGGGTCGCAAAGACTAGGACACGACTGAGCCACTTTCACTTCACTTCATATAATGTGTACCTCAGGGTCCCTTCAGAAGCACGTGGGACTGTGAGATGTCTGGTCTTCATTTTTAAACCAATCATGGCATAGAGTGAAGGCATTACCAAGAATTGATGGAAAAAGTCAGAAAATGCTGGAAGGGATATACTTCAGTATGTACAAATCCTCCTATAGGAAGAATTAATCTCTTCCTTGTCTGAGTTATGATGGATGTTACTTTATTTCCTTTCCTTCTCTTTCACCCCTATGATCCCTTTGTGTTGCTACAGACAGTTGCATCTAAGTCTTGTTTCACCCATGGAACTTGAGGAAAGTGATGGTGACTAATTTATCTTTATTTCACTCTCAGCATCTTACATAATGAGCACAACAGCCAGTGCTCAATAAATATTTGTTGACTGAGTGAACAATTCAGGAGAGTTCAAATCCAAGTTGGATTTTCTTTTTGGCAAATAATTTGATTTTGAACACATTTTTTTTCTTTCTTATTTGAAATTATAATTGATTTAAATGCTTAAAAGACTGAAAAATCGGCTTGAAAGCTAGGAATAAAGATGTCTTTTTGGAGAAAAGAGGAAATCCCTGTGGATTTTTTTTAAAAAACATTCATATCAATTTTCATAAGCACATGGAAGAGCAAGTTACACCCACCTTTTTCAAACTTGGACAAAATATCTGGACGTATCCAGTAAGTAACTCTAGCAGTGCCCTATTAGAAGAAATGGGAAATAACCATTTGCCTGGATCCTATTAGGCAGCTCCAAACAAACCAGTTATGAGCAGGAAAAGCATATGCAAGCAAGTATTTTTGGATAAACCACACATTATAAAAGAACAAGGCAGTTTAGGAAAAATTAGATTGAATTAACATGTAAATCAAATGCTTTAATTTGCTGTCACTACCTATGCAGGGTTATCTAGACTAGGCTAAGAAAACTATGTTTTCAATAATGATTATTATAGATAATATGAATTCCTGATAATAAATAGCCCCTTATGTATCAGCAGGCTAATGCACGGGGCCCAAAAAGATGCCACATTATCACAAGACTGTTCATTTTCTCTATGGAATTTATAAAAAGTCTTAGCTAACGTAAAATGAATCTTCAACATTGTGATGAAAAAAAATGGCAACATGTAAGAAACAATTACCTGTTCAACTCCCTTTTCTAATATAGTTTGCTACATTAACTAAAGGTCAGCTTTTGTGTTGATGTTTTGCATGTCCTGCAAAGGCAGGATAAAGGAAGAAGAAATAAAGATATTGTGAGCGACAGCTTCCCGCAGCACCACTTGGCAGGAGGTGTTGCCTCTTTTCACTCGCAAGCTCACCAGGACCCGGGCCTGAGCTTCTCCAATCAGATCTGGAGGAAAGCAATATAGCCTGAGCCCATTGTTTGGCGGGGGCGCTGGGGATCTGAAATGATTTCTGCCACTGCAGACACCGCAAGTCAAGAGAGAAATTTGGAAACGGGGATGCCCCTTGAGTTGCAAAACACTCCACCCCAGTGAAGAGCAGGACCAGCCTAAAGAACATCAACACTAACAAACAAAACCTAGGCCCACCCCTGGGACTTGCCTGGCAGCCCAGTGGTTAAGACTCCAAGCTTTCAATGCAGGGGGTGCAGGTTCAATCCCTGGTTGGGGAACTAAGATCCTATATGTCACATAGGATGACCAAAGAAAGAAAAAAACCTAGATCCTTCCCCAAGTTAAATACAACTATTACCACTTATTGAAATTTTACTTTGATGAGCATTATGCTAAGTGCTTTGTAATAATTTCATTTTAACTCCTCACCACTACCCTAGGCAGTAGGAGGCCTATTTCATAGAGGAAGAAATGCAAGACTGCAGAAGATTAAGTCATGTGCTCCAAACTGCCCAACTCAAAAGTGGTCTTGGGAGCCTTCCAAACCAGATCTATTTGGCTTTCAAGTCCACCTGTCCACTCTGCTCTGCTGCCACTCCATGGAGGATTAGGCTCACCCTGACCCTCTGGCTTTGGAGCCCTGATATGAACCCCAACCTGCTTGGCGGAAACCTGGGACCAGTTCTAACCAGCCCCCTCTATCAAGTGGAAGAGTTGATTGGCAGAAAAATGGGTTCCAGGAGAAAAAGAGAAAGAGAGGAAAGGGAAATGCTGCAAAGAAAAGCTCCTCTTGGAGATTTCACATTTTATGGCAGCGTCTTAAAGACTCTGGGAAGCCTTGTGGTAAAGAAACCCCATCTAACTTGGTGTTTCTTTAACTGATTTGAATACAGAACCCTTTTTGTTTACATAAAATGTATTAATAACTGTGGGAATTTATATTCTGCAAACATGTCTTAAAAAATGATGACTCAGAACATTTCCTAAGTTCTTCTCTCAAGAGCCTCGCGTTGGACTCCTTCCGCCCAACCATTCTTATTCTTGTATCTTTTTAAGGTGCACGTTATTTCTATTATTATACATCAGCTTCATCTCAGACCATCAGGTATCAGATCCTAGAGGTTGGGGACCCCTGCTCTTTTAAAAACATATATATTAACTTATTTTGGGGTGCATTGGGTCCTTGTTGCTATGCTCAGGCTTTCTCTAGTTGCAGCCAGTGGGGGCTACTCTCTAGTTACAGTGTGAGGGCTTCTCACTGAGGCGACTTCTCTTGTTGCAGAGGACAGACTCTAGGGCATACGGGCTTTTTAGTAACTGTGGCACATGGGCTCAGTGGTTGTGGAGCACTGGATCAGTTGCCAAGCGGCACGTGGGGTCTTTTTGGACCAGGGATAGAACCAGTGGGCCCTGCATTGCAAGGTAGACTCTTAACCACTGGACCACCAGGGAAATACAGGACCACTGCTCTTGAGGTGTCAATTTCCAGCCCCAAGCCCATTCAGATCCTATACCCGTCCCCCTCCGTATGACCTCATATTGCTAAGGTCCCTCTCACAACAAGAACAAAATTCATCTCAAATAAGAAACTAAAAGAAAGATGATAGAAACCACGGAAAACAGAATGAAAAAGAGGGAACGGGTGACTCAATTTTCTTGTTTGAAAACTCAACCACCACTTCCTTAGTGACTTATGACAATGTACAGAATGTATTTACAAACTTTCTTATCCTTGAACCATTTCTCAAAAGACTTAACAAACTATGTTTTTGTATACTGAACTGCAAATTCAAAGTGAGGAAAACTCTCAGCCTTCTGCAACAAGGATGTCACTCAATGAAGCAAGTTTTATTGTTCAGTTCAGTGGAACACCAACCTTCAGTGGAGATCTCATTTATTCACTCAACAAACATTGATAGACCATCTCCTAAATGCCAGGCTTTTTTAAATTTAAGTAGACAGTGAAAAAGTTGGCTTAAAGCTCAACATTCAGAAAACGAAGATCATGGCATCTGGTCCCATCACTTCATGGGAAATAGAAGGGGAAACAGTGGAAACAGTGTCAGACTTTATTTTTGGGGGCTCCAAAATCACTGCAGATGGTGACTGCAGCCATGAAATTAAAAGACACTTACTCCTTGGAAGAAGTTATGACCAACCTAGATAGTATATTCAAAAGCAGAGACATTACTTTGCCAACTAGGGTCCGTCTAGTCAAGGCTATGGTTTTTCCAGTAGTCATGTATGGATGTGAGAGTTGGACTGTGAAGAAGGCTGAGCACCGAAGAATTGATGCTTTTGAACTGTGGTGTTGGAGAAGACTCTTGAGAGTCCCTTGGACTGCAAGGAGATCCTAAGAAAAGTTATGTCCAACCTAGATAGCATTTTCAAAAGCAGAGACATTACTTTGCCGACTAAGGTCCGTCTAATCAAGGCTATGGTTTTTCCTGTGGTCATGTATGGATGTGAGAGTTGGACTGTGAAGAAGGCTGATCGCCGAAGAATTGATGCTTTTGAACTGTGGTGTTGGAGAAGACTCTTGAGAGTCCCTTGGACTGCAAGGAGATCCAACCAGTCCATTCTGAAGGAGATCAGCCCTGGGTGTTCTTTGGAGAGATTGATGCTAAAGCTGATACTCCAGTACTTTGGCCACCTCATGAGAAGAGTTGACTCATTGGAAAAGACTCTGATGCTGGGAGGGGTTGGGGGCAGGAGGAGAAGGGGACAACCGAGGATGAGATGGCTGGATGGCATCACGGACTTGATGGACGTGAGTCTGAGTGAACTCCGGGAGTTGGTGACGGACAGGGAGGCCTGGCATGCTGCGATTCATGGGGTCGCAAAGAGTCGGACACGACTGAGTGACTGAACTGAACTGAACTGAAACAAATAGGTTAAAATACTGGGCTGCAAGGTGATACATGCTATGGAAAAATAGAAATACTGAATAAGGGGGATCAGATGGGTAGGCAGAGGGGTATAGATCACACTGTTAATAGACTGGTGAGATCAGACAAGGGGAAATGTGCGCATACACTTGAAGGAGTTGAAGACATGGATTTTTATAGCCACACTTTTTTCTCATTTCCTCTTCCATTCTCTTTTCTTTCTCTCCTGTTTTTTTTTTTTCTTTCTGCCTATGATTTTTGGGTTTTTATCAGTCTTTATTAATAGTTTAACTGTTTTTATTTTTTTTACTTTTTAAAGGTTTTTTTTAATGTGGACTATTTTTAAAGTCTTTATTGAATTTGTTACAACATTGTTTCTGTTTTTTGGCTTGGATATTTGGCCCTGAGGCACGTGGGATCCCTGAACAGGGATCAAACAGGCACCCCCATCATTGGAAGACTATATCTTAATGACTGGACCACTAGGGAAGTCCCATTTTACTGTTTTTAAATAAAAAATATTCAAATTATTCAGAAAAGTATAACTATGAAAGCCAAAATGACCTGAAATTTTACCATGAGTTACAATTTTGGTGAAAATTCCATTGCATATTTCTGTGTATATGAACACAGAAACTTGCAATTTTTCAAAAATGACATCATGTTGTGTGTACTTCTCCAGAACCTTCTTTTCCACTAAATAGTATTTTTTCCTGTCATTTTCATGGTCTTAAAAAGCTATATTCTCATAGGTTTCCATCACATTTTTAAAAATTAAAATATTATTAACACATATATGTTACAAAATCTCACTCCTATTTTTGTGCCTATCCACTCTTTTTTCCTCCATAGTAGAAGCAAGGGAGCTTCTTCTGTATTCGTCCTGTATGACTTACTGTGCATACAACAGATACAGATTTATATACTTGCCACCCAGTATAAGGTGTTACACTGTTTTATATTTCACTTTTTCATTTACTACTAGAGTGAGGTTTCCCATATTAGCACAAAGGGGTCCTTTTCAACTGTAGACATTTGTTGTGTGGATGTACCATAGTTTATTTACTGGCTCCTAAGTAACTATTGATGGTTATTTGGGTCTAGCAGTCTTAAACACAGATGGCATGAACTTGAAATAGAATAGGCCTGAAACAAAATTTAAGACATACTACTAATTTTTTTTTTCTTGAAATCATAATTGAAGTCAGTGAGGAAAAATGCTCCACAAAACTTCTGATAAAGTTATCTATTGCTGCTTTAAATATTGCTGTCTCTGGGCAAATGTTTATGAATGAGATTTGCTCTTTTCATGTTTATTTCCCTTTGTAATAAAACAAAGCAAAAATTTGTAATAAAACATTTAAAATAATACTTCATGGTTTCTTCTGGTTTTGAATATTTTCTAAGTACCTCTCTGGTCAACATATAACTGTTTTCTATTTCAGTACTAATGTTAAAATTAGTTTAAAATTATATGTCAAATATTTTTATTGCACATTTTTCATCAACTTGATTGCCCCAAAGGATAAAAATTAAGTTTTGTAAGCATTAGTATAAGGTTGTTCTTCAGCCTGGCGGACTATAAACCATTAGGTTGCAAAGAGTTGGACATGACGGAAGGGGCTTAGCACACACGCACAGGATTCTTCAGAACAGTTTATGTTTTGGGAAACATATAATAAAAACTAACAGAAAAAAATGAATACCGTGTAACAGATGCATCTAAAACCTTTCTCACATGATCCCTACAAATCTGTGAGTTAGAAATTATTATTCTCTTTTACAGATCAGAGAGATAAAATATTATGCCTACAGTTAGACATAAGCTCAGTTTAAAAGCCAAGATTCAGTCCTCTGCAGTCTGTGTGCTTGTCCAGTGCTTCACCCAGACTCTTGGGCAAATTGATTGTACATGGCCTCTGATCATTTATTTTTTGACCGTTCATCACAGATAAATCACCTTCTTTTAAATTAAAAAAAGAAAAATCATTTTGCCATCTTTTAAATTAAGAAAAGAAAAATCAGTTAGGGTTTTGTCAGCCAGCCAGGGGCCTAGGTCAGCTATCTCTCTTTTTCTTTCACCCTCAGGAATAAAGCAGCTCTGAAAACAAGTGATAGATATTAGACATCTCTAAGAGGTCTTGGTTTCTAAAATGTAATAGTGGAGTAACACACTTTTGTAGACAAACTATTGCCTCTTACTAAGATAAAGGTAGAGAGAAGCAGAGAAAATCACTCTGGAGCACAATATCAGTTCCTTCCGCAGAGAATCTAGATCTGGAGTGATAAGTGTGCCACTGAGTAAGAGAAAGCAAAAGAAAAACGAGGTAATTAGAATCGTGTCTCCAGCTTTGTAGAACACAACCATATTACAACAGTTCCCTCTTGACAGAAATACACTATCGTCTACTACCGGGCGTTGTCACTTGACACAGTATGTTTAATAGAATTATGTTGGAAAAGAAGTTTAAAAGGGTAGGGGAGGTCTCGTGACTCACATATTGGAAAAATTTTAACTATAAAGTAGGTCAACCTCTTGTCTAGGTTGTTAACATATTTTGTGAAATGTTTGTGCACTAGGATTTTCCTTCCCCTATCATTGGTCCATCTGCCTCTTTCTCTCAGAATTGGAGAAGTAATTGGATCTGAGGTTCTCCAAGGGCTTCCCCAGTGGTGCTAGTGATAAAGAGCCCGCCTGCCAATGCAGGAGATGTTAGAGATGTGGCAGGTTCGATCCTTGGGTCAGAAAAATCTCCTGGAGGAGGGCATGGCAACCCACTCTAGTACTCTTGCCTGGAGAATCCCATGGGCAGAGGAGCCTAGCGGGCTACAGTACATGAGGTTTCAAAGAGTCGGACACGACTGAAGCGACTTAGTACGCACACACACCAGGGTGTGTCCAGCAGGTCAGCTTCACTGTGGGGTAACTCTGGGCAGGGAAGCTGTAAATACTCTCTGTGCCTAAAAAGTTAGGGCATTCATTTGCAAGAAATAAAGTCAAAAGAATGTTAATGGAAAAACATAAATTTTTTCATGGGTAGGGCAGGCTCAAGAAGAAATAGATTCCCTTGAGTGGTGAGTCTTATTTGCTTTTAGATAATCTAGGAACCCATGGAGAGAGTGAAGTTACCTTCCCAGATGCTGATCCCAGTATATCCCAACTCTGTAGATGTACAGACCTCTTCCAGTCAAGAACTGCTTCAACCTGCATAGATTCCCCTATGTATTAACTTCAGAGCAGGTCCAGGGAGGTGAGAGCTGGGACACCTGGTGGAGGAACATCCCATTCACCTCAGTCAATGATGGGCAGAGACAACAAACTCCTTATAGTCTGGGGACGGTGAACCACATGTACTTGAGAGAAGGGACAGAGCTGGAGAAGTAAAAGTCTTTCCCCCAAAGACTGAGTTCAGAGACTGAAAGCAAAGCACGAGCCAGGGGCCCAGGTATGACATGATAGTGGAGGTGTTAGTCACTCAGTCCTGTCCACTCTCGCCTCTGTCCATGGAATTCTCTAAGCGAGAATGCTGGAGTAGGTTGCCATTTCCTCCTTCAGGGGATCTTTCTAATCCAGGGATCAAACCTGTGTCTCCTACATTGCAGGCAGATTCTTTACCATCTGAGCCACCAGGGACTCTAAGTTCCAACAATAAACTTAATTGGAACTGACATACTTGGGAAGAAGCAGGAATGAAGCATCTATTTATCAGGATGGACATGGAGATCACGTGGCTTAGAAGCTGGAAGCTGTGGGGCAGGCTCCTCAGCTTAACAAAGAGGGCATGTTTGGGAACCAGCAGCCTCTTTCAGACCAGGATGCAGAGAGAGGACCAGCAGAGACAGATTTCCAGAGAAACTTGGATATGTGGGAGACAGAGACAGAGAAATGTGTAAATCTGCACATTTTATAAGCTGAGCAATTTCCAGACATCATGCATGGCTGGGAGATATTCAGGTTCTGACTTTGCAGAATGCCAAGACCATGCTGAACACTTGGAGCAATGGGTAGAGATTCCAGAAGGGTTACATATTAGTAGCAGAATTAAATTAGTCTCTGATTAAAGACTATTCTAGACATACCTGAAAAAAGCTAATAAACAAGCCTCAAAGGGTGAAACTGACTTGCAAATAACTGCCTGTAATCAAAACAAAGCTCACCACCCTTCACAAAAAAGAAAAAAAATTCAGATACTCAACAACACAATACTCACAATATCCAGCACCTAATAAGCAAACCAGTCAATAAAGGGGCAAAAAGTAGGAAAAGGTCCAGAAATGATAGCAATGATGGAATCAGCAGAAAAAGCCTTTAACACCCACTATTTTAAATATGTTCAAGTATCTAACAGAAAACAGAAACATAGTGAGGAGAAAAAAAGTATATTTAAAAAGAATGAAATGGAATCTCTCAGAGGTAAAAAATACAATATATAAAATAAAACATTTATTGGATTATATTAGCAGTAGATTAGACATTCAGGGGGGAAGAAAGATCAATGAACTTAAAAGCACTGGAAAAAAGAAACCACCCAAACCTAAACAAGAAGAGGAATAAAAGAAAAAAAAAATGAACAGAATAGGGAACTATTTAATATATTCAATGTCTTGTAACAAACTATAATGGGAAATAAAAAATGGGAATGAACAAAGTGTTGACACCCTGTAGGACAGTGAATATCAGGTGGTCCAGATTCCTGTAACTGGAAAAAGAGGAAAAAGGAGGAAACATAAGTCATCTGAAGAAAAAGAAAGCTGAAAAAAATCATAGCTCCCAAATTTTCAAATCAAATGAAAAAAAATCATAACCAAATTGTTGAGAAGCCATGATAAACTTATAATATTAAAAGCAGTATGAGGGGGACTGCCCTGGTGGTCCAATGGCTAAGACTCCATGCTCACAATGCAGGGGACTGTGTTCAATCCCTTGCCAGAGAATAGATTCCACATGCCGAAACTAAAGATCCCACATACTGCAACGAAGACCTGATGCAGACAAATAAATATTTTGAAAAAATAATAAATTAAAAAATCAGTATGAGGATAAGAGGTGGGAAGACATTACATATAGGAAGAAAATATATATCACTGAATCATCAGAAAAAATGCAAACTGGAAGACAACCAACATTTCTAAAGTGATTAAAGAGGGAAAATGTTAACCTGGAGTTCTAAATCTAGGAAAAATATCTTTCAAAAAGACAGACAAAAATAAAGAAATGTTCAGCAAACAGAAATGGAAAATTCATGGGTAGCAAAACCACACTACAAAAAATATTAAAGAAAATTCGTTCTCCAGGCCACTGAAAGATGATCCTTAATAAAACTAATAAAGACTCAGATCTACATGAAGGAATGAAGAATACTGAAAAGAGTAAATATGTGAGCAAATATTAATGAGTTTTCTGCTTACTCAAAAAGTAATTGACTTTGCAAGACAAAATCAGTGAGGACGTGTCTGTGGTCTATACCACATGGAGAAATCAAGTGTATGATGATAAGAGCACGAAGGTTTGGGTGTTTGCTATGACCAGTGCATTTTCTTGGCAAAACTCTATTAGTCTTTGCCCTGCTTCATTCCGCATTCCAAGGCCAAATTTGCCTGTTACTCCAGGTGTTTCTTGACTTCCTACTTTAGCATTCCAGTCCCCTATAATGAAAAGGACATCTTTTTTGGGTGTTAGTTCTAACAGATCGTGTAGGTCTTCATAAAACCGTTCAACTTCAGCTTCTTCAGCATTACTGGTTGGGGCATAGACTTGGATAACTGTGATATTGAATGGTTTTCCTTGGAGACGAACAGAAGGTTAGGAAGGGATTAAGTGGACTCACACTCTGTGTGAAATGGTGTAATACTGTTTGAAGGTGGACATTTCTCTCTTTCTCTTAAAGAGAGAAATCATAACCTTTTGAGCAGTAGTAACATTAGGGAGTTGGGTAGAGGCCTATGGGAACTCTGAGTACTTCTGCAGCTTTGCTATAAGTCTAAAAATTATTTCAAAATAAAATGTTTAAAAGAAGATATATATATTAATATATATTTTAATTTATATTTTTATATTTTATATTTATATATATATTTAATATATTATATATATTTTATTTATATTTATAAATATATATATTTCTCCTCACTATGTTTCTGCTTTCTGTTAGATACTTGAACATATTTATAATAGTGGGTGTTAAAGGATTTTTCTGCTGATTCCATCATTGCTATCATTTCTGGACCTTTTCCTACTTTTTGCCCCTTTATTGACTGGTTTGCTTATTAGGTGCTGGATATTGTGAGTATTTTATATATATATATATATACACACATTCAGTTCAGTTCAGTTCAGTCGCTCAGTCGTGTCTGACTCTTTGCGACCCCATGAATCACATCACGCCAGGCCTCCCTGTTCATTACCATCTCTCGTAGTTCACTCAGACTCACATCCATCGAGTCAGTGATGCCATCCAGCCATCTCATCCTCGGTCGTCCCCTTCTCCTCCTGCCCCCAATCTCTCCCAGCATCAGAGTCTTTTCCAATGAATCAACTCTTCGCATGAGGTGGCCAAAGTACTGGAGTTTCAGCTTTAGCATCATTCCCTCCAAAGAAATCCCAGGGCTGATCTCCTTCAGAATGGACTGGTTGGATCTCCTTGCAGTCCAAGGGACTCTCAAGAGTCTTCTCCAACACCACAGTTCAAAAGCATCAATTCTTCGGCGCTCAGCCTTCTTCACAGTCCAACTCTCACATCCATACATGACCACAGGAAAAACCATAGCCTTGACTATACACGGTGCATTTGATACAATATACGTATCTCAAAAAAATTGATTTACCAAATGAAGATGCTATCAAGGATCCTGTTTTGTCTCCTCTGTGTGTGTCATAGAGTCAACTTCATTTTCAGGGCGTTTCCTGTAAAGGTCGCAAGACTTCTGCCAGCTACAACTGGGACTGCTAGTTTGATCATGTCTCTCTGGGGAGAGGGCAAGCCCCTTATAGGAAGTTCACACAATTCTTGCACAGAGAGCTCCTAAACATCTCTTCTTGTATCTCACTGCACCAGCTGGATCACATATCTATTCCTGAACCAAGCCCTGGGGCTTGGAAAATAGGATATCTTGAGAATTTCCGGTCAGTTCAATGGTTAAGACTCTGAGCTTCCAGTGCAGGGGGCGTGGGTTCAATCCCTGATGAGGAAACTAAGATCCCACATGCTGCTCAGTGTGGCCAAAATAATAAAATTTTAAATAATTCTCATAATAGGATATCTTGAATTACTAAAGCCAATCAGGGCTCATCCTGGAGCTGAGGGTGAGGTTAGTCACACCTAAACCTTGCTACTGGGAAAGTCGGGGTCTTGTTAGAACAATGGTAAGAAGAAATGTATGTTGGGAGGCAGCCTGGAAGATCCTAACCTAAGAGGTTCCAAAGTCCAATTATCAGCACTACTGCACTACAGGTATTTTATCATTCTACTTGCTTTTTCCAGTCAGAAAAATTTCCAAAGAATTTGGATGGGCTTACAATTGATAATACCATTTAGATAAAACATCAGATAAACTCATCTCAATGATTTTCATGACTTCAAGAAGATGCACCATTCCATTCTCCTTCCTCCTCCCTCCCCTACTTGACAGACTCTTTTTCCTCCCTTTTCCCTCCTGTTCTTATTTTCCCCACTCTTTTTGTTCTGAACATTTTGTTTACAGTGACGCAGGTAGAGCAATCCTTGCATCAAGTTCAATGTCAAACGAAATTTGTTTGATAGTCCAGCTGCTTTCAAAGAGTAACTTCGTCCTACCAATGCCGAGTCTTTGGTTTTTCCAATGGCTATGAAATGACAGATGAGATGGTTGGATGGCATCACTGACTCAATGGACAATGAGTTTGAGCAAGCTCCGGCAGACGATGAAGGACAGGGAAGCCTGGCGTGCTGCAGTCCATGGGGTCACAAAGAGTCGGACACAACCAAGTGACCGAACAACAACAACGTGAAATGTAAAAGTGGTTAGTGTCAGGGGCTTCCCTGATGGTGCAGTGGTTAAGACTTTGTCTTCCAACGCAGGGAGTGCAGGTTCAATCCCTAGTCGGGGAGCTGGGAATCCCACATGACTTGTGGCCCAAAAGCCAAAACACAGAACAGAAACAGACTTTTAAAATGGTCCATCTAAAAAAAAAAAAAAAACCACTTTAAAAAGTGGTTATTGTTACACATAAAAAACACAAAAGTTCTAACTGCGAGCTCTTTCAGTGGGACTGAACAGGTGAAGGGGGAGAAAGGTGCAAAGAGAAGAACGCATTTACTGCCAATCTTCCTCACTCTTGCTTACTGTATCCAATTTTCTCACACCCTTCATTGATAGCTGTTTCCCCAGTGACTCTCATGGGAAAAAACTGTCATTTTTCTAAGCCTGCTTAAGTGCTTGACTTGACAGCTTAAGTCTAGCCTTGACTGAGTCTAACACTTTGGGGACAAATTTCGATTTGCCCAGGAATAATCAGTAACAAGTCCCAGAGTTTGCCAATAGCAGGAACACACATCAAATAATGCATTGTCTGCAATTACATTTCAGTTAGCATACTATTATATAATTAGCAATTTTTAGATTACTATAATAATCAAAACAGCATATATTTCGATAATGTGCTGATTACATGGCCCACAGAATATCTTAATTCTTCAGGAGATGCTTGTCTCTGAGCATTTTTAAAATTCATACAGTGGAAAGTCAATGCATCCAGCTTCTCAGCTGCAAACCACTTAACAAATCCAGAGTGAATTTAAAAAATGCCAACCCTGCTATCTGAAGAGCCTGCCATTGTGCCAGACTCTGCTGATGGAAGAATGCTTTTCACAGCTTGAATATCAATCCTGAAAAAATGCCCAACAGAAAGCAGAAATAGCAGACAAAGGGGAAGACTATAAACCCAAGAAAGGATGTATTTATTTCCCTTAGCCATGGTGGTTTGGACAATGATTCTCTGAACACTGACTCTGCACATTTGCCCATATTAGATGTGTTTCTTTTACTATTTCTAACATGAAAACATTTTACACTATTCACTGTTATTAATTGATAATTCAGTTGAGTGTTAATTTTTTAAAAGGCCAAGTACAATGTGTATAGAATAACCCAAATGTACAAATCAAAGTAAATAATTATTCTTTTTCCTCCTAGAACATAAAATATTCTATATTTCAATGGGAATTGGAAAAATTAAGTATGAGCGAGCGAAGCCAAGATCTATATTAACTGATCCCATACCCAGCCCAGCGGGAAAGTTAAGAGAATCTATCTAAGAGAATATAATGAGAGCTACATACATGATTTCCTAGTAGCCATATAACAAGGCAAAAAGAAACAGGTCAGATTAGTTTTAATAATATATCTTATTTAGCCAAATAAACATAATATATAATCAACATAAAACTTTAATAACATTATTTAGCTTTTTTTCATATTATGTCTTTGAAATGCAGTGTGTATATCACACTTAACAGCACACCACCAGCACATCTCAGCCACATATGGCTGGTGGACACCACACTGGACAAGCCAGCTCTGGTTGATTCGCCGAGCATTGGATATCTGCTTCTCAGACTTTTGGAAGCAGATTAGATGAATGGATTTTTAAAAACTAAACTTCTTATTGACATAAAATGTACAGAAAAATGCACAAATTCCAAGTGCATTTTCATAAAGAACATGGCTGTTTAACTAGAGTTCAGATCATGAAATGGAACATTAAGAAAACCACAGAAAGTCCCTCATGATCCCCTTAGAGCTTCTTTTAATATCAAGACAAATACGAAGACCTTGCTTTCCTTCCCTCTCTCCCTGAACTGGATCTACATTTATAACCAGGAAGAGATATTGCTGATGTACTGAAAACCAATCCTTGGGTGCTGAGGGTATTGTCATTTGTGGCCATGAATCGGATTATGGACCCTCTCAAATATGAAGAAATCCTCACGGGATCATGCCAGGAAAGCAAGCTTGAGAAAGCAGAACATCCCTGGCTACATAAAAAAAAATTGGCTGTATCTATATTTGTCCGGGCTCTCCTTTAGTTTCAAATATAAGATGATTTGGACTCAGATAGCTTTTTAATATACTTTTTTTCTTCGCATGGCCATTACATATGAGAGTAGGGTAATGATGAGAAAATTATTCTCAGTTATATCAACTTTCGTGGAGTTTGTGAATACTGTAAACATTTTTGATCAGACAAAATTTTCTCTTGGCATAAGAAGAACTGGGTATACAACATATGCTCTGGAAATACTTGGCGTAATGAGGAGCATGAGAGGCCAGAGCAGGCATTCAAGCATTTAATGTATTTTTTTCTGGGGGAAAAAAAAAATTGGAAGGCTACCTCTGAGATTTACAGATGTAAAGTCTTTCTAGAGCCAGATTAGGGGTGGGGAGGGGCACAGAAAGGGTCAAGGAGAGGATAAGCATGGATGCAGGGAAGCAAACATAGGCAAGCAAGAGGTTAAATCACACATCGCAGGCTTCCCTGGTGGCTCAGTGGTAAAGAATCTGCCTGCCAATGCAGGAGATATAGGTTCAATCCCTGGTCCGGGAAGATCCCACATGCTTCAGAGAAGCTAAGCCCATGTACCACAGCTATTGAGCTGAGCTCCAAGTGCTCTGGAGCTTGGGAACACGAACCACAACTATTGAAGCCCACGTGCCCTAGAGCTGGTGCTTTGCAACAAGAGAAGCTTCCCTGGTGGCTCAGATGGTAAATAGTCTGCCCACAGCATAGAAGACCCAGGTTCCATCCCTGGGTCTGAAAGATCCCCTGGAGAAGGAAATGGCAACCCACTCCAGTATTTCTTGCCTGGAGGTTTCCATAAATGGAGGAGCCTGAAGGCTTACAGTCCATGGGGTTGGACACGACTGAGTGACTCTCACTTTCACTTTCACAGTGAGAAGCTGGCGCAGTGTAAGGAAGAGCAGTCCCGGCTCCCTGCAACTAGAGGAAAGCCCTCGCAGTGACGAAGACCCAGCACGGCCAAAAATAAATAAATAATAAAAGTATATTAAAAAAAAAACAACAGTCACACATCTCTGTCCTCTGCTTTAGGACCTTCTGCCTGGGACAAGAGAGCTGCCACCTTAAAGGCTCTTCCCAAGCAGAGAGCAGTCTCATCAACAGCACAGATCAAAACGACTCTCCCAGGAAATAGAAGGCCTTGCTCCCGCTGTGAGCCTAATGTCTCTCTCTTTCTTCCTGGCACATCCTTCCCGGCAGGGTGCCTTTCTTTGGGGGAAAAAAGTGTCTAGGCTATTTTCAAGCACCTGACAAATGAAGAGCAAAATGAGAGCCGGTCGACCACAGAGCTATTTAAGCGGTTAAAGATAGAAAATGGTATTGGCAAAAACCCAGTCTTTCCATAGCTTAGCGACTGTTTTGTCATAACCTATTCTGAAGAGAGTGAAATCATTTTATAATATTGGTGTCGAGGGAAGGAGGCTGAGGATTCCACGTTGTATCATTTGTTCTATCTCACAGAAAATGATTTAACCCCTGATGTATCTGAACGTGATGGAAGTCCGTATTATCAACAGGGCCTTGGGGCTTCTCCAGGAAGTGGGTTGGCAACGCTAGATCTCCCAGGGAATGAAACCTTTTTAATTCCCCACAAGACTTTTGGAAAAGTTGCTGTTTGATTGAGTATCTCTAAGATACTCTTTGCCCACTTGAATGAGGGCATTCAAACATTCAGTAATAAAATAAGTTAATATAATCTTAATAATTATGTACAAAATAGATCCCCTCACTTCCCAGAAAAGAAAACCACAAAACAAAATAATGGGAGTTCTAAATTCACTTTTTTAAAAAAATTCAGCTTTGTTGAGGCTTAATTGACATATGAAATTTTAAGATATTTAAAGTGTCCAACAGGGAGATTTGATGGGCTTTCCTGGTAGCTCAGCTGGTAAAGAATCTGCCTGCAAGGCAGGAGACCCAGGTTCAATTACTGGATCCGGAAGATCTGCTGGAGAAGGGTAAGGCTACCCACTCCAGTATTCTTGAGCTTTCCTGGTGTTTCAACTGGTAAAGAATCCATCTGCAATGTAGGAGAACTGGGTTCAGCCCCTGAGTCACCATCTGCAGTGATTTTGGAGCCCCAAAAAATAAAGTCTGACACTGTTTCCACTGTTTCCCCATCTATTTCCCGTGAAGTGATGGGACCGGATGCCATGATCTTCGTCTTCTGAATGTTGAGCTTTAAGCCAACTTTTTCACTCTCCACTTTCACTTTCATCAAGAGACTTTTTAGTTCCTCTTCACTTTCTGCCATAGGGTGGTGTCATCTGCATATCTGAGGTTACTGATATTTCTCTCGGCAATCTTGATTCCAGCTTGTTTCTTTCAGTCCAGCATTTCTCATGATGTGCTCTGCATATAAGTTAAATAAACAGGATGACAATATACAGCCTTGATGTACTCTTTTTCCTATTATCCTTATCACCTCACAAAAAAGGTCAGTGATATAACTGGAATCATAGTATACAGCTGTTTAAAGATAATTTACGTTTTATTATTTATTTGTTTGGTCTTAGTTGTGGCACTCAGGATCTTTAGTTACAGCATGCAACCTTTTTAGCTGTGGCTTGTGGGATCCAGTTACCCAACCAGGGATTAAACCTGGGTCCCCTGCATTGGGAGCATGGAATCTTAGCCACTGGACCACCAGGGAAGTGCCAGTATATAGCTTTTAAAAATTGACTTCTTTCATTTAGCTACTACTACTACTGCTAAGTTGCATCAGTCGTGTCCGACTCTGTGCGACCCCATAGACGGCAGCCCACCAGGCTCCGTCATCCCTGGGATTCTCCAGGCAAGAACACTAGAGTGGGTTGCCATTTCCTTCTCCAAAGCATGAAAGGAAAAGTGAAAGTGAAGTCGCTCAATCGTGTCCAACTCTCAGTGACCCCATGGACTGCAGGCCACCAGGCTCCTCCATCCATGGGATTTTCCAAGTGAGAGTACTGGAGTGGGGTGCCATTGCTACATGCGTTTAAATTTCCTCCATGTCATTTCATGGTCTGATACTCTGGGAAAGGCAAAACTATGGAGACAGCAAAAAGATTAATGGTTGCCAGGGGATGAGGGGAGGGATGAATAGGTGAAACACAAGGGATTTTTAGGGTGGTGAAAACTATTCTTTATGATAGTATTAATATGGTGGATACATGTCATTATACATTTGTCAAAACTTAGAGAATGTACAAGGAGTGATCCCTAATTTAAATTAACTTTAGTTAATAATAATGTATTCATATTGACTCATCAGTTGTTAGATATGTACTACATTAAAGCAAAATAGTAACAATAGGGGAAAGAGGGCTTTTATTTTCTAGTTCTACATGTAAGAAACTTGAGAGTTGCCACTCTGTACTAACAATAAGTAAAAAAGTGAACAGACTGAGGAAAAAAGAGTCAGTGATAGCTACATGCTGCTGCTAAGTCGCTTCAGTCGTGTCCGACTCTGTGTGACCCCACAGACGGCAGCCCACCAGGCTCCCCCGTCCCTGGGATTTTCCAGGCAAGAACACTGGAGTGGGTTGCCATTTCCTTCTCCAATGCATGAAAGTGAAAAGTGAAAGTGAAGTCACTCAGTCGTGTCTGACTCAGCGACCCCATGGACTGCAGCCTACCAGGCTCCTCCATCCATGGGAGTTTCCAGGCAAGAGTCCTGGAGTGGGGTACCATTGCCTTCTCCAGGTAGCTATATGGTTACCGCTTATAATTTAGCAAAAGGAGTGAAGATCTAGTTCTGTGAAGGCAGTTTTCAATGGCAGCAGGAATTTGATCGCCAGATAAACACAGACAATGCCTAAAACCCACCCATTTCCATTATAACCTTCCTTAACTTCCAGCCTGAGGAGGAAGGAAAATAAGGAGTGAAAGATGGCAACCACATATATAAGAAATGATGAAGTTCTACTTTCTCTGGTTCTTCCATCTACCTTTGGTCCCATCTTAGCCTTTACTTCCTGATAAAACTCTAAAGGATTGATGTATCTAAGCAGAGTACATAGCTAAAGTTGTGTACTCTGTGTTTTCTCTGTGTACATTCTTCCCTAGGTAAGCTATCATTCTCGTGAATTCGGATACCTGCTATATACCAACAACTCCTATATCTATATATCCATGGCACAGATTTTTCCTCTGAGCTTCAGATACACAAATACAGCTTCATAGTAAACACCTCCAAACACATGGTTTATAGGTACCACAAATGCGGCAAGTCCAGTTGAGCCTGGGCTGTTTCCCTGACAAACCTATTCTCTTCCAGAGTTCTCTGACTCAGCAAATGGCACCTGGTTGCCCAAGTCTGACACCTGGGAGTCATCCATGACACCTCCCATGTCCATACTCCAACTTCCAGTCAATCACCAAATCCTTTGGATTGCAGCTCCTGCAAATTTTTAAGTCCATCCACTTCAGCTCAAGGTGAAGGGCACAGTCCTCCCGACTACCAAGTCTCCCCAAGACGTCTGACACCAGCCAGAAGTTTGGGGGTTCTTAGAGCTACCCTCACTTCAGACATATATATATATATGTTAGTTACTCAATTGTGTCTGACTCTTTGCGACCACATGGACTGTAATCCGCCAGGCTTCTCTGTCCATGGAATTCTCCAGGCAAGAACACTGGAGTGGGTTGCCATTTCCTTCACCAGGGGATCTTTCCAACCAGGGATCAAACCCAGGTCTCCCGCATTGCAGGCAGATTCTTTACCATCTGAGCCACCAGGGAAGTCCTTCACTTCTAGCTGCCTACAAATACAGGGGTCCCCACAGATTCCCTCAGGTTTGATAAATTGCTAGAATGATTCAGCAGAACTCAAGGAAGTACTATACACACAATTACAATTATACAATTTCATTATAGCAAAGAGCCAGCCAAAGTAAGAGGTGCATGTGGCAGAATCTGGGACTGAGAGGGCTCCAGATTCAAGCCTCCATGTCCACATTGGTGTCCAGAGATTTTACTGAGGCTTCAGTAAGCAGGCAAGTTGATTGAGTTGTGGCCCACAGGGTTAAGCTCAATCTCCAGCCCTCTCCCCTTCTTGGAGTATCACATGGCTCAAAGTCCCAACCCTCTAATCATCTGGGGTGGACAGTCCTCACTTCAAGACTTTTGATGTATTATGAATCCCCACACTGAGTCATCTCTTAGCATAGCCTATCAGAATGCCCACCATGAATCATTTACTAGCACAAACTGTTAGATGTGGTTTGAGGGGTCACACATTCCTATTACTTGGGACATTCCAAGGGTATAAAAGTTAGCTCCTAAGAGCAGGGACAAAAGCCAGACTTGTCTCTTGTTGACTGGTTTTGTTCTCCCTGCTGTCCAAGTGATTCTCAAGAATCTTCTCTAGCATCACAGTTTGAAAGTATGAATTCTTCAGTGCTCAGCTTTCTTTATGGTCCAACCCTCACATCCATAAATGACTATTGGAAATACCATAGCTTTGACTATATGAACTTTTGTCAGTAAAGTGATATCTGCTTTTTAATATGCTGTCTAGGTTTGTCATAGCTTTTATTCCAAAGAGCAAACATCTTTTAATTTCATGGCTGCAGTCATCATCTGCAGTGATTTTGGAGCCCAAGAAAATAAAATCTGTCACTGTTTCTAATTTTACCCTGTATACTTGCCATAAAGTGGTGGGACCATAAGCCCTGATCTTTGTTTTTGAATGTTGAGTTTTAAGCCAACTTTTTCACTCTTCTCTTTCATCTTCATTAAGAGGCTCTTTAGTTCCTCTTCATTTTCTGCCATAAAGGTGATGTCATCTGTATATCTGAGGTTATTGATATTTCTCCCAGCAGTCTTGATTTCAGCTTGTGCTTCATCCAGTCTAGTGTTTTGCATGATGTACTCTGCATATGAGTTAAATATACAGGGGGACAATATATAGTCTTGACATACTCCTTTCCCAATTTGGAACCAGTCTGTTGTTCCATGTCCGGTTCTAACTGTTGCTTCTTGACTTGCATACACATTTCTCAGGTAAGGTAGTTGGGTATTCCCATCTCTTTAAGAATTTTCCACAGTTTGCTGTGATCCACATAGCCAAAGGCTTTAGTGTAGTCAATGAAGCAAAAATAGTTTCATCACTGCACTACATCTTAGATCTGGCAGTGCCAGATCTTAGTTCTGGTGCCCAGAACAAACAGGCTTCATTCTTTTTCTAACTGTAAGAGGTGAAAGGCCAAGAAAAAGCAAATCAGGGCTTAGGGAGATTTTAGTCTACAAATGCCATCAGCACACTTTATTTCATCTTCAGTTGCTAAAACTACATGGTATAGCAAGGAAAATTTAATATTACCAGATATACTCCCAAACAATGACCAATATAGTACAGTTTGGTTAAACCAAAGATTACAATAATTTTGCCTTCCCTCTTTCTGGTAATTTACAGTTTAAAGTGCTTCATATACCTTATCCTTGGATGTTAGTCATGGTGTACAAAGAACATAAAAATTAATTCAAAAGTTGAATGATAATTAGCAAAGAAAAAAGATTATTCAGCTTAATTCATTTAAGAATTAAGTTGGGCTAAATTCATTTTTCTAGCTCATTTTTCTAACAATTGATATGCTAATTTAGATTACTGTAGGAAGTCTATTGTGTGGCAATCCTTTGTTAAATTTTGTTAATTTGAAAGTTCAGAATTTCATACAATAGTTTTTCCAGTGTTTTTTCTCCTATAAAACCAAACTTATGTTAGTGTGACATGAAAGAATTAAGATAAAGCAGATAATAAAATTTTCTGATAGGAAGATATTTGCTATTTAAGCAGAATATTCTCCTAAATAGGGAGAAATTCAAGTCTGTTTTTGAGAATGTAGTGAAGGTTCTTTAAGTCAACTTACCTCTCAGTCATTTTCAGATGCAGAAAGTTATGTCCTCACTCTTTTCCTTCAAATTTTCTATATTTAAGCTTTCCACAAATTTATATTGACTAAACTAAGGAGGCTTAACTATAATGATGATATTTTTCTAAATCTTTTTTAAAAAAATGGCTCCAGACACTTTATTTAGAAAAAATAACTAAGAAAGGATCTGGTTATAACAGATCAAACTCACACCTAAGCCTAATTCTATGCCTCCCAAACCCTAGAAATAAGACAAGATAAATATAATAAACCAGTAAATTCATAACTACTGTAGAAAAGAAGAGTAACAGTTGAAGAACAAAAACTATGAGGTTCTTCTAAAGTGTGGAAAGCAGACAGGTCCAAAAATTTAAAACCATAGCTGGAAATAAAAGAACTGCTATAAAAGACCATTTATGAACTGATAGAAGTATTCCAGTGTATCAGTTAGGGAAGTGGAGAAGCAGGACCAGTAGTGGAGATATCTATATCCCTATGTACAAAGAGATTTATTACAGGAAATTGGTTTACCCATTTGCCCAATTGTGGGAGCTAGTTTTGATCTCTGTGAAACTCTATGAAGCTATGGTCTCTATAAAGTTATTAGCTCTCCTGCCTTGGAGCCAGGTCCATGCAGGTGGCTCGGCCCTTCAGATAAGGAAGGCCTCCCAAATTCAGGCCCAATTGCACTTCTTTGGTCAAGATCACAGTCACCAGCCTCCATTGGAAAAGCCTGAGCTAGATCTCCTTTTCTCACAGTAATCATGCATCGGTCATGTTGCTGTTCAGTTGCTCAGTTGTGTCTGACTCTTTGAGACCCCATGGATTGTAGCACACCAGGCCTCCCTGTCCTTCACCAACTCCTGGAGGTTGCCCAAGTTCATGTTCATTGCATCGATGATGCTGTCCAGCCATCTCATCCTCTGAATGGATCCTCTGCCCTCTTTCCCTTCTGCCTTAAATCTTTCCTAGCATCAGGGACTTTTCCAGCCAGTTGTCTGTTTGCATCAGGTGACCAAAATACTGGAACTTCAGCTTCAGCATCAGAACTTTCAGTGAAAACTCAGGGTTGATTTCTCTTAAGATTGACTGGTTTGATCTCCTTGCTGTCCCAGGGACTTTCAGGAGTCTTCTCCACCACCACAGTTCGAAGGCATCAATTCTGTGGTGTTCTGCCTTCTTTACCATCATGATCCAGCTAAAATCTCTGGCTACTTTGGTTAAGAAAGTCAAGGAAGACCCAACAGCCTGGTCTCAAAGTACTAACTTTACAGCTGACCACAACAAGCCAAGAGGCGAGCTCAGAGAACTTCTCCTACTAATGCACTGGTTTTCTTGGGGAGCCCCCAAACCACATTATATTCAATGTAGTTTATTCTGGCGAGCTTGATCTGGGCTGTATTTTAGATCAACCCACTTATTCTCAGTTCAAGGGATCCTTCCTTAAACAGACACAATTGTTTAACTTCTTTTAAAATACAAGCCGAGTGCCAGAAGCCAACTAGGGGAAATGTCTTCATGTCCAAGCGGTTGCTCTGACAGCAGTTCTTACTGTGTATATACAAGCACAGGTTACACATTTCATGTAGAGGGCTGAGCAGTGGTGGAGGAACCATTCTGGGGCATCCTTCACAGAATGAGATGTTATTATCTCAATGGATAAGTTGTCTCAGACTTTCTTTAAGGGGGATGCATCCTATTTTTCCTCTTAAACTTCTAACCTCTAACAAATAGGCAGATATCTCCATAGTGCAAATTACAGAAACTTGAGTTCAGAGTCCAAGAATGTAAAAACCAGACTAAGAACTAAATGACTACTACATATGGAACCAGTCCACGAAGTTAAGCTGATTTTAAAGGCTCCAACTCAAGTACACAATGAGTGATGTTTACTTTGAAACTCTATCTTTTGAGCTTTTCAGTGATCTTTTTTATGGTGTGGCTGCCTTTCCCATGAGGGGATCTTATTTGTCACAGTGGGTGCTTAATAACATTACCCTTCTAAATGGTCAACAGGGTTCCCCACTGTTTCACAACCATTTGCAGAACAGTGTCAGTCTCTGGGGCCCTTCATGTTTTTCTCCTCTGGTACAACAAGACAAATGCACTGAAATTGTGCCAAGATTTCTCTGCAACCCTAGCATGAGATAAAGAGGATTTACAGGCAAAAACTCCCTTGAACAGCAGCCAAAAAAGCAGATAACTTTAAAATAACACAAAGTGGTAGAAGAAACTGCCTTGTGGCAGTCTACTGTGGAGAAAAATAGCAACTATTTACAGTACATGTTGGCAAACTATCTATGTACAAACCCTAGAAAAGGTGAAGGGTTACCATACTGTTTCTGGGTTTCCTTACACTGCTAACACTGAACTGAATATTACAAATAGAAGTTTACATTTTTAGTGTTTATTTTTAACCACGCTCAATTGATTTACAACAATGAACTATCTAATTCAATTTGAATGGAAATGAATTCAAAGAATATATTAAAAGGAACATAGTATGATAAATTACCTAATATTTTATAGGTATATATTAGGTATATATTAGGTATTAGGTCGGAGAAGGCAATGGCACCCCACTCCAGTACTCTTGCCTGGAAAATCCCATGGATGGAGGAGTCTGGTAGGCTGCAGTCCATGGGGTCGCTAAGAGTCGGACACGACTGGGCGACTTTACTTTCACTCTTCACTTTCCTGCATTGGAGAAGGAAACGGCAACCCACTCCAGTGTTCTTGCCTGGAAAATCCCATGGATGGAGGAGTCTGGTAGGCTGCAGTCCATGGGGTCGCTAAGAGTCGGACACGACTGGGCGACTTTACTTTCACTCTTCACTTTCCTGCATTAGATAATTGCTTTCTTTTACTGAAGGTCTCTTTTCTTTTTCTATATAAAATGATTCATCCTTAGATTTCTCTAAATAGTGAATTCTCAATGTTCTCAAAGTATAATTAGATTTCAAAAATTCTTTTAAAAAACGTTTTCTGGAACATTTCTATTGAGTCAAATGAAGTTTGTTATGCCAAGACTCTCAAGTCATTAACATGGGAGATTCAATGGTGTTATAAGGTTTAATTAATTTCCAAAACCACAGTACTTATGGATGAAGCATGACAATCACAATACTTAAAGACACAGATTTTTATTTTATTGCTTTGGCCACGTGGCTTGTGGGATCTTAGTTCCTCAACCAGGGATCGAACCTGGGACTCTGGCAGGGAAAACCCAAGTTCTAACCACTGGACCTCCAGGGAATTCCCAAGACACTGATTTTTAAACATACATAATATGAGGAGACAAAATGTCTAGTAGCTATGGAAATAGCTATGTCAGTCATAACAGAGACCAGGGGAGAAAAATGCTTCAGTCTGAAGATCAGTAGTAATCCAGATGCAAAAGAATTGTTGACTCTGATAGGGTAGGAAAAATCCATCAAGATCTCTCATCTTCCCTAGTCCTCATTTTTATTCACCTACAATGTTCTAATAGTTAATTTGTTGCTCAAGTACCTTAATACCAGGAAAGAAGGTTCACAGATTTAGGGGAGCTGGGACTAGCTCTTATTATATTGATAAACTGTTTAACGAACTTATTTGATGAGTTCTCCACATATGGATAATGTCAAGTTACTGGACCCAGACTGTTGGGGACAAAGTCCTGTAAGTCTAACATGGGGCTGGTCAGAAGACTTTAGATCAGTGGTTCTCAAACCTTTCTACAACACAGCAGATATGGAAAATGATGAGTCAATATGGGGCTTGGTGAAGAAAAATTATCAAATTATGTATATTTTGCATTTTTACAATGAGAAAAAATTAGTAGAAATATTAGTATAACTTTTAAATGAAAAGTTGCATTTGTTTCTGTAAATATTTCACACACACACACACACACACATACTTCTGATTTGCAGCTGGAAACTGCTATATGTAATTCCTGATCTAAACCTTTCATATTCTTCATACCTTGGTCAGCATAGTTATGATTACATAAGAAAAGGCAGCAAATAATAGATGATACTTTTTCTTTAATGAATAAAAACTGCTTTTTTGCTCTTTATCAAATAATCTGACCTTTAATATTGCAAAATTTTACTTCATAGGTTTATAATTTTTAAGCATTAAAACTCTTAACTTTCCTTGACAAGCGTAACATTGAAATAATTTGCAATAATGAATAGATATTTAATCCTTTAAAATGTTTTCATATTATTTCAAAGTTTTAATGAAGTTTTTCTTCTAGAATAAAGATACTGCTCTACTCATCTCATTAATTTTTTAGGATTTCAATTCTAACACTTGCTAAACATCAGTGAGTGATCATTTTTTCCTTTGAATTCATGAATGTTGGCAGTGTACATTATAATATTTCTTGTGGTCCTTCCAATCTTGGACCAGGCTCATTAAGATGCTCAAAATTTGGTTAATATATTTTTTAAGCTAACAAACCAACCTTCAAATTTGCAAAGAAAGAATTATTTTATACCCACACGTACACCCAAAATTTCAGTTCTTCTTTTAGCTCAGAAACTCTTGGTGAGAATATTAAAGCTTTACTCTCCCAGCAACTTTCAAGGATACAATACAGTGTAGATAACTATAATCATCATACTGTATATCACATCTCCAGAACTTACTGATAACTGAAAATTTATACCTTTTGACCAATAGCTTCCCATTTTCCAGGGTCCTTCAGCCCCTGGAAATCATCATTCTACTCTGTTTCTATGAGTTCTAATGCTTTCAGGTTGCACTTAAAAGTGAGATCATATCATATCTGTCTTTTCTGTCTGACGTTTCACTTAACATAATGCCTTCAACATCCATCCATTTTGGCATAAGTGGCAGGAGTGCTTTCCTTTTTATGGCTGAATAATCTTCCACTGTACACAGATACACATTTTCTTTTTCTGTTCATCTGTCAGTGGACTCTTCAGTTGTTTTCATGTCATAGTTACTGTGAATTATGCTCCACAGCATTGCTTTGAAAGTCATCTCTGAATGTTAAGCCTAGAACCTGTTTGTCTATTCTTAGCACCGGTTCTCTAAATCTCTGCTGCTAAGTCGCTTCAGTCGTGTACGACTCTGTGTGACCCCATAGATGGCAGCCCACCAGGCTCCCCATCCCTGGGACTCTCCAGGCAAGAACACTGGAGTGGGTTGCCATTTCCTTCTCCAATGCATGAAAGTGAAAAGTGAAAGGGAAGTTGCTCAGTGATGCCCGACTCTTAGTGACCCCATGGACTGCAGCCTACCAGGCTCCTCCATCCATGGGATTTTCCAGGCAAGAGTACTGGAGTGGGGTGCCATTGCCTTCTCTGCTCTAAACCTCTAATTCCCTGCTAACTAGAGTAGAATGTGTTGTCTGCAGTGGAACTTCAAATGACGCAGTAATTGAAACCAGAAGTGATTATTGATCTTAGAAGCTCAAAGATATAAATCTTGGACTAGTTGGTTGACTTGACTGAATTTGAAAATGGCAGATTTGCTTACTTTGAGAGGATGTCTTATTGGGAGTCACTTGTGGTCTCCTAGAAAAAAGTACCTGTTGGAGACAGTTTTGTCAGACCCAGGGGGCTACTGCTATAGGACAGTGTGGTGAACAAAAGGGCTGCAAGGGATGTGGAGTGGGTGAAATACTTCTAAATATATTTAGTGTTTCTGAGACAGAAAATGACAATTTTAAGATCCCAGTAGAAGCCATGGCCAGAGAACCAAAGAGTGCTTACTACAGACAAACAATGACATTTTCTCTCTTACAACCATTGTCTGGATTCCAGTTTATGAATGTACTGAATTCAGAGCCTCACCAGGCTTCTGAGAAGACCTAGAAGGAATGACCAACTCAGTAGCCATGAGCAACCCTAATGTTTAGATTGTGGTCTCTAAATTTCATTTTCCTGGACCAGGGCAGACAATATTTCCAAACTACACATATGATAAATAACTTGTATCTAGAATATATGGGCTTCCCAGGTTCAACCTCTGGGTCAGGAAGATCCCCTGCAGAAGGAAATGGCAACCCATCCTAGTATTCTTGCCTGGGAAATCCCATGGAGAGAGGAGCCTGGCGAGCTACAGCCCATGGGGTCACAAAAGAATCAGATATGACTTAACAACAGCAACATCCAGAATATATAGTTAATTCTTACCACTCAATAATAAGACAAACAGCCCAGCTAAAAGTAGAAAAATATTTGAACAGATACTTCACAAAAGAAGATACTGAAATGGTTGGTTAACAAGTATGGAGAATCGGCTTATCATGATTAGTCATAAAGGAAATGCAAATTAAAACCAGAAGGAGATAACACTGCATAACCAAAGGGATAACTAAAACTAAAAGGCTTGACAATACCAAGTGTTTCAGGGCATAAAGCAAATGGATCTCTGACTCATTGCTGATGGGAACACAAATATAGCATAGTTCCTTTAGAATAGTTTGGCAAGTTTTGGTAACATCAAACATACACATGGCATAAGACCCAGAAATTATACTCTTGGGTATTTTTCCAAGGAAGGAGAAACATATGTTCACACAAGAACCTGTGTATAACTGTTTAGAGCATATTTATTTATAAGTCCAAAACTGGAAAGAACCCAAATGTCCATCAACCAGCAAATGGATGTGGTCCATCCAGGCAGTGCCATGCTACGCAGCGACAGAAACAAACTGTGGATACATGCAACACCATGGACAAATCTCAAAAGCATTTGCTAAATTAAAGAAGCCAGACCGAAATGGTACTGCTTTGTGTGGTTCCATATATAAGATGTTCATAAAAATGCAAATTCAAGGAAGATAAAACAGATCAGTTGTTCCCAGGGAAGTGGGATGGAGAAAGAGATTTGACTTTCAAGGAGCATGAAGGAAATTTGCGATGATGATGGGAGAGATTTTTTTGCTAAGCTCAATCAAAGGGCATTTTATGAAGATGGCATTTGGAAGTCACCTCGCAGAGACTCTGGCCGAGGCGCTTCACTGGGAGAAGTCACCTGCACCTCCGAGTGTGTGAATCTGTGGCCAGTTCCCTGATCAGAAGCGGAGGTGGCCCTGCTTCCTGATTTCGTTGTCACTAGGGCAGGCTCTCAACAACTAGAAGGGGAGGATGCCCAGTGCCTATCCTGACCCCAAAGTCTGGGAGTCAGTCACCAAGCATGCACCATGGCTTCTCAGGTACCTACCTCTAACCGCGGCTGGGATATGGGGCAGCCAAGCTGGCGTTTCCACTGCCCAGGCGCACGCGGGCGCTAACTGCGCAGGCGCGGCTCCCTGTCGCCTAGCAACCAGTCACCACAGCGGACTGGCAGACGCGCGCTGGCGGCGGTTGGCGCTGTTCGCCAGATCAGAGGAGCCGTTGCCCAGGTGGATCTCCGTGCAGGTAAAGGCGATTGGGCGGCTGCACCGCTATCCTGGGGGTTTGGAGAGGCCCAGGGCAGAGGCCCCCGCAAGACTTGGGGAAAGAGAAAGTGCCCCGTGTGTAGGAGCATCCGGGGCAACTGAGGGAAGACCTTGGGAGGACCTCTGGGTTCCTGCTCTATGCCCGCAGTAATAGACTGGGGACCCAGTGGCTTTCATAAGCGTGCCAACAGCTTCCTATTCAACAGGTGACAAAACTGAGGTCCAGAGCGGGTATCTGAGGGTCTAAGTTTCCGTCCCTTGACTGAGCAGCTCAAAAAGTGGGTCCTCAGTTGTTCTACACCTTCTCAAAATAAATCTCGTTAGAAAATGTTTAAGATCACATAAGGCTGAAAGTTCACGAAGATCAGTAAATTTGTGAAAAAATGATTCCAATAATCAAAACTATGAACATTCAAAACAGATTTTTTTTCATGTCCAGTGCCGTGAAGTTCATACCTTTTAGTCCTGTTATTTTATGCTAGGGATTTAAACTAAACAATTGTAAGTGAGGATGAAAATTTTACCTCTAAGAATGTTCATTTGCAGTCTGCACATAATTTCAAAAAGTTGAAAACAAACGCTCAACAATAAGGGACTTGGCTGGATGATGGGCTTTAAAATTTTGTTTTAAATGGCATGCTGATCCAGTGATGATGACTGAAGCAATAAATGGAGACTGAGATTTCAAGAACTTGTCTGTTAGTTTGAGAATTTAGTAAGAAAATGCCCCCAGGAAGGTAAGTTGAGAATTGCAGATAGAAATCCAAGTAGGAAGGTAAAATCACTATAGAAAATACACACCAAAATGAGCTATATCAAAATAGTGCTGATCTTCCTGAGCTTATTTCTGAGTGATTTTTAAAAAAAAAATTCCATTTGCCCTTCCTTTTTTCCCAAATTCTCTGTATTGAAATGTGATACCTGTATAAGTAAACAGTAGACATGGAATTATGAGCTTAAAAGGAATTAAAAGGATAAGTTTTATGTGTTATGCATTTTAGCACAATAAAAATCAATAGGGAAGTGGTAAAATAGGAAAAACAGGTTTAGGTTGCTTCAGAAATCAAAGGGATTTATTTTCTTAAGTTGACATCTCAGTAGCTTTAAAGAATAAAACAAGGTAATTTAGTTGCATCATGTTGATTTTAAGTGAAATGTTTAATTTACAAATTAAAAAAAAAAATCTGAGAGTCATCTCTTGGGTTCACTGCCCTGGACTCTGTCAGCTGTGTATTTTCTCCCCTATTAACTATTATACCCAAAATGGTTAAAAAAAAAAAAAAAAGAAATGCTTCCTACTTAACCATGCTGGTGAGGAAAAGTTCTGTCTCTGTAATCTTGTATGTTTAAGCTACTACAGCCTCTCTATTTTTCAGTATGCAGTTACTCAAATTCACTCTCCTGAGATGGGAAAAATAAGTTCCCAAGTGAAAAATCAGATGACATCAAGTAACTTTCTACAGGTGTAATTTAATTGCTTCTTGAATGTTATCCATAAGGAATTCTTTTGTAAAGCAAAGACTGCTATATGTTGGAATTGGTTATAAAGAGGTATGGAAACTCTTTTTCCTAAAGAAATCATAGGAAAGATTTTCATCTGTCCAGAATAGTCTGTGTGTCTGCCTGAAACATTATAAGTGCAAGTCTAGGATCTGAGTGGTTTTCAAGTATCTGAGAAAGATGTCAGAGATATGAAAAAAAATTGATCCTAAGATATGAAAATTCAAAAATTAATATTGTATTTTATTAATATTAGATTTGAAAATAAAATAATTTTCTCATTTTGCAATAATTTCCAGGTGTAAACAGATGAGTCATTTCATATGCAAATTTTCAAAACTCTTAATGATGAAAATTATAGTCAGTAGGGGATATGGGTGTATTTTAATGTTGTAACATATTAGATATAGTGTGAGGTAGTGCATCCCAGCATAGGCTTCCCCAGGGCCTCAAAGATCTTGAAATTTTTGTGACTGGAAGTTAGGGACCTGGAATAGATGTCTTTCAGAAGTCAGAATTTCTATGAACATTTGACTGTTAAACACATGTGATCAATTATGTTCAGTGTCTTAAGTGGTTAGAGTTGCTTTTGTCCCTTGATGAGCCATCTGAACTAACCCTGACATTGTAGATTCTCCAAAGATATCCTACTTCCCAGAGTTTCTCTTGAGACTATAGTAATTTCTTTGAGACTAGATTACAGTGGTCCCCAACCTTTCTGGCACTAGGGACAGGTTTTATGGAAGCCAGGACAGGATAGGGTGAACGGTTTGGGGATGATTCAAGTGTGTTAACATGTATTGTGTACTTTTCTTTTATTATTATATCAGCTCCATCTCAGATCATCAGGCATTAGATCCCAGAGGTTGGGGACACCTAGACTAGAATATACCATCTGAAATTGCCCTAATATCAAACATAACCCCACAAACTCTCATTGGAGTTATTTCAAATGGGTTGTTTTAACAGTCACCACCAACATCTTGGAAAGTTTTCTGTACCCAAGTGGAGTCACTCCTCTGTGGTATATCAAGTATGTATACTGTTCCATTAATTTTTTCCTTCACAAGACTGGACATAGAAGGGCAGGTGGGAAAGGGTCTTTGAAAGGAGTAACCCCAATTTCCCTAGAATTCATCTTTTCAGATTCTCAATTACTTTTTAAAATTGAGATATAGAATATATTAGAGAAAACATTTTGTTATAGATAACAAACATTTTCCTAGAGGAAAATGACACAGATGTTCACTTGGACTTAGATACCATTCAGAAAATAATTAGTTACAAACAACAGAGTTAATGATTTTTATGTCAGTTGGTCAGTATGTACTAGGCATTGTTCTAGGTGCTTGGGATCAGTGCAAGAAAGCAGACAAAAATCTCTTCCTTTGTGACAGAACATCCTTGCAGATCTCAAAATTAATTTGCGTTTAATCTCCCAAACCCTACACAAGTGAGCTATAAGTGTAGTAAATCATTACCTGTTATGTAAGTAAAATTTATGTCATTAATGTATTCTTCTTTCTAAACTGGAAGCCAGGACTAATACTCAACAATCTTATCAATAGGAAGTGAAGTGAAAGTGAAGTCACTCAGTCGTGCCCGACTCTTAGCGACCCCATGGACTACAGCCTACCAGGCTCCTCCGTCCATGGGATTTTCCAGGCAAGAGTACTGGAGTGGGTTGCCATTTCCTTCTCCAGGGGATCTTCCTGACCCAGGGATCAAACTCAGGTCTCCTGCATTGCAGGCAGACACTTTACCCTCTTGGAGAAGAAAACGGCAACCCACTCCAGTATTCTTGCCTGGAGAATCCCATGGACGGAGGAGCCTGGTGGGCTGGAGTTCATGGGGTCGCAAAGAGTCGGACACGACTGAGCGACTTCACCTTCACCTTCACCTTCACTTTACCCTCTGAGCCACCAGGGAAGCCCTAATCAATAAGGAATCTTATCAATAAGTTCCTTTAAAATTCTGAAGCTTGGGATGTAGAAAACATATTTGTATATGTGCAGTTGTGTATTGCATAGTCTCTTTTTAGGTAAAATTTAGAGGAAGAAGTACATTTCCTCCTAGGGATGTAGGTTGTTACCTAGATTCGTGCATATACAATGTAGAGATGACATTTTAACCATTTGTGGCATTTTTTCCAGAATGGGTAAAAAGGTAAAGAAGGAAGCAGAGCCCCCTCCCAAGGATGTGGTAAGTTTCTGATTTGAATACTAGCAGCATGTTAACCGGTTTTAAAAATAAGTTGTTGAAACAGTTTGGCATGTACCAGTATATACATGAGTGCACAGTGGCAGAAGTCCAAAGTCTGACTAATGATAAGATTAGTCAGAGAAATCCAACATTATGTAAACAAACATTTACAACATTGTCATTACATAATTAGCACAATTAGAGAGTAATTATTAGCTTTTCCAGTATGTGGATGGCATGTTTATAAGCCTAGTTAATGAACAAATAGTTTTGGTTTGTTTTTTCAAATACTTTAAATTTACACTTGCCAGTCTCTCATTGATGTTAATTATCTAAGTGGATTTTAAAAAAAGAATGAAGGTAATGCTAATAGCTACTAGGTATGTATGTAAGGTTGTCTTTAGATGAGCATTTGGACAACAGAAGTCCTGTGTTTTCCAGTCCTATGGAGAGAAAAGTCTGTGTTCATCACCTTTTTCTCTTTCAAGTGCTTGAATAATGCATTCCTTAAAACACAAACTTTTGTCTCTCCCTTTTAAAAGCGAGGTTCAATAAACTTAATGTCCAACAGGTTGGCAATTGGGATGAGGTGATCTTAGAAGATGTAAGATGGTTTAAAGTTCAGTTCAGTTCAGTTCAGTCACTCAGTCGTGTCCGACTCTTTGAGACCCCATGAATCGCAGCACGCCAGGCCTCCCTGTTCATCTGGTCATGGTAAATAAGCATGTGTTACACGAAAAATTATTTCCATAGCAGTAGTGATCACAGAAGTAAACAATTAGAAGTGACAAAATTGTTTTAAAATAAAAACTTAGTTAAGTAGATTATTCCATTTTGATAAAATGATGTCACTTAATGTTTGATAGCATGGGAATATGATCATAATATTTAAATTAAAATGTTATAACAGGGACTTCCCTTGGTTCAGTGGCTAAGACTCCATGCTCCCAATGCACAGGACCCTGGGTTTCATGCCTGGTTAGGTAACTAGATCCCACATGCTGCAACTGAGAGTCACATGCTTCATCTAACCACATACCACAATTAAGACCAGGCACAGTCAAAAAAAAAAAAAAAGAAAAAAGGCTATAATAAAAAACAATTAAAGCAGGGGTCTATCATTTCTCTTTAAAGTTTATGAACTACTGGAAGATTGTGTTAAAAATGTCCTAGGACAATTTTCAATTTAAAATCATATTTGGAACAGACATTTGGTGTGGTTTTCTTCAAATAAAATGTGAATAGGGAAAAAAGTATGTATAGTCAACCGACTCACAAGATTTACAGCCTGAAGGAACCTGATGTTAATTCAGGAGTCTTCCCGACAACACTGGAACATTGCAGTTACAAATGTGAGCTCTGTCCCAGGTCTGCCTCTCATAAACTCTGTTATTTTGGTAAAGTTGCTAAATCTGGCCAAGTTATTTCAGTCTTTTTTTTTTTTTAAATCTCTTAAATAAGATTTCTCATGTCCAAATCATTTTGGTTGCTCTATCAATTACAATGAAATAGAATACATGAAATTCACAGTGCCTGGCACGTAGTAAACACTCAGTAAATAAGATCTGAAATCCTTTAGATTCTCTCTTTCTTTCTCTCTCTCTCACACACACACATACACACACACACTCCTATGTAACTTTTTATGTATGATACCTCAATGTAGCTGGCAACAAAGGGTACAGATAACATATTGGCACAGGTCTAGAAAAGTTTTGCAGAGATAGTCAGTGTGGTTCCTGATGAAGTTCATTGGTTTAGCTGCTCTCCTTTGGACATAATGCTCAAATGTTCTAAATTCTCTTGTTTTAATCATTGCATCTAGTTTGCATTACCCTTATTTTTACTGCAAAATAGCATTATTGACATCCTGTTACCGGAAAGTGGAGTCATGAACACAGAACTTGAGGACAAACACTTTCTGATTAAAATTATTCGGCAAAGTAATGTCTCTGCTTTTGAATATGCTATCTAGGTTGGACATAACTTTTCTTCCAAGGAGTAAGCGTCTTCTAATTTCATGGCTGCAGTCACCATCTGCAGTGATTTTGGAGCCTAAAAAAATAAAGTCTGGCACTGTTTCCACTGTTTCCCCATCTATTTCCCATGAAGTGATGGGACCAGATGCCATGATCTTCGTTTTCTGAATGTTGAGCTTTAAGCCAACTTTTACAAATAGACATATTTGTCTAATACACCTTTCATAATTTTATAATGTCTTGCTGGTATTGTCCTCTCTACTCCAGTCTTTGAAGAGCACAGTCAAGGACTGAGAAACAATTCCAATCTTCAAGTTAACAAAAATCTAGCTCTTGTTTTCTTGGGTCACCACAGCCTTGAGGACTGCTGAAGGCATGTGGTCCTTGACTATGCTGAGGGTCCTTCCATCCTTCCCCTACTCTGGCTTTATGTTAATAAAGCTGATAGAGCAGTATTACATACCTAATTGCTTTTCCATATTATAAATTCTAATGCTTCAAAACACTATCAGTTCAGTTCAGTCACTCAATCATTCTGACTCTTTGCAACCCCATGGACTGCAACACGCCAGGCCTCCTTGTCCATCACCAACTCCCGGAGTTTACTCAAACTCATGTCCACTGAGTCGGTGATGCCATCCAACCATGTCATCTGTTGTCCCCTTCTCCTCCTGCCTTCAATTGTTCCCAGCATCAGGGTCTTTTCAAATGAGTCAGCTCTCCACATCAGGGGCCCAAAGTATTGGAGTTTCAGCTTTAGCCTCAGTCCTTCCAATGAATATTCAGGACTGATTTCCTTTAGGATGGACTGGTTGAATCGCCTTGCAGTCCAAGGGACTCTCAAGAGTCTTCTCCAACACCACAGTTCAAAAGCATCAATTCTTCGGCGCTCAGTTTTCTTTATAGTCCAACTCTCACATCCATACGTGACCACTGGAAAAACCATAACTTTGACTAGATGGACCTTTGTTGGCAAAGTGTTGTCTCTGTTTTTTAATAAGCTGTCTAGGTTGGTCATAACTTTTCTTCCAAGGAGCAAGTGTCTTTTAATTTCATGGCTATTTCAAAACACTATAGCACAGTTTAAACTATCTGAACTTGGAATTTGTTCCAAGATATACCTCTTCAAAGTCTGTAAAGGGTTTGTTGTATAAATTATAGATGAAAAATAAGATTTAAAAGAGGGATATATAACTGCTTGAGAAAATAAACTTTTTCCTGTCAAGCCATGGCAGTTTTCTTCTTTTATATCTCCTAAAACACTGTTTCCAAAGATTTTTATTTTTATTAATCTTTCATCTACAGGTTAAGATGGGTAATGGGGATGGGAAAAAAGGATGTTAGGTGATAAGGTTAAAACAAAAATCTCCCTTTGCTTTTGTTAGTTTCATTGTCGAAGCATATACTGATATGTGCATTTATGGTTTATTGCTTTCCATGTCTTCTCCTAAAGGAGGATACTAGCTGAGAAAATGCCTTGATGTGGGGAAGATATGGCTTGAATAACGAATACAACTATATTCTGCTTTCACAAATCATTTCCAAGTCTGGCTGAAAGGTTGTTTGTGATGCTTTAATAAAAAGCAGACTTTCTGTGGATTGAGTGCATGAAAGAATTATTTGCAGAAATGACCATAGTAGGCAATATTTGGTAGGGCATCAGTAGTCATGAATGGATGTAAGAGATGGACCATAAAGAAGGCTGAGCACTGAAGAATTGATGCTTTCAAATTGTGGTTCTGGAGAAGACTCTTGAGAGTCCCTTGGACAGCAGAGAAATCAAACTCATCAATCCTAAAGAAAATTAACCCTGAATATTCATTGGAAGGACTCATGCTGAAGCTGAAGCTCCAATACTTTGGTCACCTGTTGAGAGGAGTCAACTTATTGGAAAAGACCCTGATGCTGGGAAAGATTGAGGGCAAGAAGAGAAGGGGCGACAGAAGATGAGATAGTTGGATGGCATCACCCACTCAATGGACATGAGTTTGAATAAACTCTAGGAGAAAGTGAAAGACAGGGAATCCTGGCGTGCTGCAGTCCATGGGGTCACAAAGAGTCAGATACGACTTAGTGACTGAACAATGACAACAGTGATATTCGGTGACTAAGTTATACTGTCAAAGTCTGAATCCTTGCTTCATCACCCACCACCTGTGATCTAAGGCAAATCTCCTGACCTCTGTATTCCCCAGTGAGGATGTGATGATGTCCACTTCATGCGATACCCACTTCATAACCACTTACAGCAGTGGGGCAAGGTTAGATAAATAAAAGGCTTAGAACAGTGCCAGGCATTAGGTAAGAACTCAGTACATGTAATTAATTATTCATGATGTGGCTGAGGGTGCTGTCCATCACCCTACAAAACTGTTGAGGTTTGCTTGAACCTGTTTGAAGAGGCAGGGATGTCAGTTTTGAAAGACCAGCCAGCTGCTAAATTTCCCAGATGCCCAGAGCATAGCCGTTATGATTTATGGTCAGGTCTCTTTGAGTTTAAGAGTGTGGAAATTTTATTCTCTTACATTTCAGAAACAACTGAATCCACAGAATCTAAACTCAGACTGTGATCTGGCTCTAGAATATTAGCGGTTAAGTATCAAGTTAAGTAGACATTTATGTTAATGGGTCAACGCCTTCTCTTCTGGTTAAGTGCATGTGGGAACCAAGTATGGTGGGTGTTGAATCAGAGGCACCGGCAATAGCAGAACCTGCTCTCCTACCTGGGCAACCAAATCCAGTTCCTTGGAAGAAGGGATGTCTCCTGGGGCTTGTTTTTCTGGACCCTTTCCACCAGCCTCAGAATGACGCCGGTTGTAAAGCAAATGAGAGGCTATTTTAGCGGTTTTCATTTTAACCTTACCCTTTTGCAGATTTTAACTGATGTTTAAAGAGTCTGTACTAAAAGCTTGTGCCAGGGTGGTGCAGTTGGCTTCCTTCTGTTTATCTGTCTCCCTTTTCCTGGGCAATTTGCTCCTCATGATTGGAGACCACTGACTCTGTAAACACATTCCAAAAGAAATCAAAAAAGCCTTTTATTTGCACTTGCTGGCGCCATAAAAATCAGTCAACTGTCATGATTTATCTCTTTTCACTGAGTCCAGCTTTATCATTGTATGTTCTTTTAGACATGTGCTGTCTAATCATGGAAGCTAGTGGCCACATATGGTTATTTACATTTAAATAATTGAAATTAACGAAAATCAACAATATAAAATGAAAAATTCAGTACCTCAGTCGCATTAGTTCAAGTGCTCAAGAGCCACATAGACAACACAGGATCGGGATCTTTCCATCACTGCTCTTCTGTTGGGCAGTCTTATCCTAAATGGTCTTGTTTCCTTAACAGAGATAGAAAAGCATCCCTACCAGTCCAAGGCTTCTCTAATTGACTGGACTTAAAATTCAAAGCTTAGCCAAAACGGTTCCCCTTTCTCTCATCCTCTTTGTAAATAATTTTGGTTCATCATTTATTCTGTACAGAGCGCGAAATTATGATTTCACAACCAGCTTGTTGGTGACTCGCTATGAGTTCCTCACAGGAAAGCAGATGGAATCTGTAATTACAGCACAGGATTATTTATTTAGTCATGTGGCATTCTGTTACAGCTATCATCTTATTCTCGGCGCCTTTTCTAATAAAAGATTACTATAGCGCTGCAGGCTCTGTAGGAGAAATGCATGTCATGCCAAGTTTCTCCGCTCTCTGCCAAACACTGATATTTCTTCTTTGACAGCTCTTACGATGGTAATTCTCACAGTCTCAAACTTCCTTTTAAGCTTCTTGTACCCCCATCACCTTTTTCTTAAGGATAACCAGAAGATATGACGAAATACTAAACCACGTGGTTTTCTGAACCACGGAAGGAGAATTAAAAGATGTTTAAAGGTATTTCCACATACGCTGCTCCTTTGAGAACTGCAGTCATTCCGTGGAGATCATGACAAATCCATTCTTCAGCATAGTCTGTTCATTCACATGCTTGCAAAATTAAATTTAAAAATATTGAAATATCAGAAGTCTCTGAAGTGGAAGTTTGAAAATGTAAGGGAAGGTAGCCATTCAGGATGCTAGGGGCACTGTCTTAGGTGAAAGGTGATCTGAGGTTGTGATTCTCAAGGGTTCAGCGCAGGGTCAGGGGGCCTCATGAGGATAGAATGGGTGACTATGGACTCTCTCCCTGCAGAAAGCACACCAAAAGTTCTGCCCACAATTTCAGAGAGACAAGCTGTCCCTGGAGCCCAATGATGGCTTCATGAACCTCAGATCTGAAATCTCTTTTCTGGCATCAACAGACAGCACAACACACAAGGAAGGCACTTCAAGGCCACAAGCATAAAAAAGAAGTTTCCAGAGGCAGTTTAATACATTCCTTTATAGGGATTTACAGAGTATTTCTATATCCAGGGTACTGTTCTAGGTAATAGGGATAGAGAAATAATACAACCCTCTGCCTGAAGAAAGTCATTCACTTATCAGACAAATACTGAGTACATACACAAGTCAAGTATTCCTCTATATCCTGGGCATATAGATCAGGCCTCAAGGCAACTTATTAATACACTCAAATGGGGAAACAGTCAATTAACAAAAAAAGGCTAAAATTCCAGGGTAAAATCAATGAAATTTTACCTGAGTTTTGTTGAAAAAAAAAAATCTAGAATTTTAATTTCAAGCATTGTTAACTTTTTCTTTCTTATCATGTCATCATTACTTTAGAAATCCTTTCTTCAGAGTTCAGACCACCATAATTCAGTTTATTGATTTTATCAATTTATTGATATGCCACTATTGTGTTTCTATTTTGTCCTCCCCAAAACTTGGCTGGAATATTTGATGAGTAATTTGTTTGAAATTACAGCTGATATACTTGAGTTTGAAAATGCCTGAACCTATCTTTTTCACATCTGAATGAAAAATTTGCAAAGTTTAATTTCTTGAACCCATCAACAGAAAATCAGATTAAAGATTTACTGATCATGGCCCCACCCATCAGAACAAGACCCAATTTCCCCCTCAGTCAGTCTCTCCCATCAGGAAGCTTCCATAAGCCAGTCTCTTACCCTTTTCCATCAGAGGGCAGACAGACTGAAAACCACAATTACAGAAAACAAACCAATCTGATCATGTGGACCACAGCCTTGTTTAACTCAATGAAACTATGAGCCATGTCATGTAGGGCCACCCAAGATGGACAGGTCATGGTGGAGAGTTCTGGTCCACTGGAGAAGGGAATGGCAAACCACTTCAGTATTCTTGCCTTGAGAACCCCATGAACAGTAAGAAAAGGCAAAAAGATAGGATACTGAAAGATGAACTCCCCAGGTTGGTAGGTGCCCAATATGCTACTGGAGATCAGTGGAGAAATAACCCCAGAAAGAAAGAAGAGACTGAGCCAAAGCAAAAACAACACCCAGTTGTGGATGTGACTGGTGATGGAAGAAAAGTCAGATGCTGTAAAGAGCAATATTGCATAGGAACCTGGAATGTCAGGTCCATGAATCAAGGCAAATTGGAGGTGGTCAAACAGAAGATGGCAAGAGTGAACATCGACATTTTAGGAATCAGTGAACTAAAATGGACTGGAATGGGTGAATTTAATAGACCCAATAAACCCAATAGAATTCAGATGACCATTGTATCTACTACTGTGGGCAACAACCCCTTAGAAGAAATGGAGTAGCCATCATAGTCAACAAAAAAGTCTGAAATGCAGTATTTGGATGCAGTCTCAAAAATGACAGAATGATTTCTGTTCATTCCCAAGGCAAACCATTCAATATCACAGTAATCCAAGTCTATGCCCCAACCCATAATGCTGAAGAAGCTGAAGTTGAACGGTTCTAGGAAGACCGACAAGACCTTCTAGAACTAACACCCAAAAAAGATGTCCTTTCATTATACCAGACTGGAATGCAAACGTGGGGAGTCAAGAAATACCTGGAGTAACAGGAAATTTGGCCTTGAAGTACAGAATGAAGCAGGGTAAAGGATAATAGGGTTTTGCCAAGAGAACGCACTGGTCATAGCAAACACCCTCTTCCAACAACTCAAGACTCGACACAGGGACATCTCCAGATGGTCAATACCATAATCAAACTGATTATATTCTCTGCAGCCAAAGATGGAGAAGTTCTATACAGTCAGCAAAAACAAGACCGGGAGCTGACTGTGGCACAGACCATGAACTCCTTATTGGCAAATTCAGACTTAAATTGAAGAAAGTAGGGAAAACCACTAGACCACTCAGGTATGGCCTGAATCAAATCCCTTACAATTATACAGTGGAAGTGACAAGTAGATTTAAGGAATTAGATCTGATAGACAGAGTGTCTGAAGAACTATGGACAGAGGTTTCTGACACGTACAGGAGGCAGGGATCAAGACTAACCCCAAGGAAAAGAAATGCAAAAAGGCAAAATGGTTGTCTCAAGAGGTCTTACAAATAGCTGTGAATAGAAGAGAAGCTAAAGGCAAAGGAGAAAAGGAAAGATAAACCCATTTGAATGCAGAGCTCCAAAGAATAACAAGGAGAGATAGGAACACCGTCCTCATCAGTCAATGCAAAGAAATAGAGGAAAATAATAGAATGGGAAAGACTAGAGATCTCTTCAAGAAAATTAGAGATACCAAGGGAACATTTCATGCAAAGATGGGCACAAAAAAGGACAGAAATAGTATGGACCTAACAGAAGCAGAAGATATTAAGAAGAGGTGGCAAGAATACAAAGAAGGACTATACAAAAAAGATCTTCACGACCCAGATAATCATGATGGTGTGATCACCAACCTAGAGCCAGACATCCTGGAATGCAAAATCAAGTGGGCATTAGGAAGCATCACTATGCACAAAGCTAGTGGAGGTGATGGAATTTCAGTTGAGCTATTTCAAATCCTAAAAGATGATGCTGTGAAAGTGCTGCACTCAATATGCAGCAAATTTGGAAAATTCAGCAGTGGCCACAGGACTGGAAAAGGTCAGTTTTCATTCCAATCCCAAAGAAAGGCAATGCCAAAGAATGCTCAAACTACCACACAATTGCACTCATCTCACATGCTAGTAAAGTAATTGTCACCCTGCTTATTTAACTTATATGCAGAGTACATCATGAGAAACACCTGGCTGGATGAAGCACATGCTGGAATCAAGATTGCCGGGAGAAATATCAACAACCTCAGATATGCAGATGTCACCGCCCTCATGGCAGAAAGCGAAAAAGAACTAAAGAGCCTCTTGATGAAAGTGAAAGAGGAGAGTGAAAAAGTTGGCTTAAAACTAAACATTCAGAAAACTAGATCATGGCATCTAGTCCCATCACTTCATGGCAAATAGATGGGGAAACAGTGGAAACAATGACAGACTTTATTTTGGGGGGCTCCAAAATCACTGCAGATGGTGACTGCAGCCATGAAATTAAAAGACGCTTGCTCCTTGGAAGAAAAGTTATGACCAACCTAGACAGCATTTTTAAAAGCAGAGATATTACTTTACAAACAAAGGTCCATCTAGTCAAAGCTATGGTTTTTCCAGTATTTATGTATGGATGTGAGAGTTGGACTAGAAGGAAAGCTGAGCACCAAAGAATTGATGCTTTTGAACTGTGGTGTTGGAGAAGACTTTTGAGAGTCCCTTGGACTGCAAGGCAGTTCAACCAGTCCATCCTAAAGGAAATCAATCCTGAATATTCATTGGAAGGACTGATGCTGAAGATGAAACTCCAATACTTTGGCCACCTGATGTGAAGAACTGACTCATCTGAAAAGACCCTGCTGCTGGGAAAGATTGAAGGCAGGAGAAGAAGGGGATGGCAGAGGATGAGATGGTTGGATGGTATTACCGACACAACGGACATGACAGGGAGGCCTGGCATGCTGCAGTCCATGGGGTCGCCAAGGGTCAGACACAACTGAGTGACTGAACTGAACTGAACTGAAATTTCTTGAGTCACAAGCCTTTCCTCTGAACTGTGCTGATGAATCCCATTAGAGTGTTGGAGGTGGGGGGTGGGGGAGGAAGATCTAGGTCATTTGCTGAGGCCTTATATGTCCTTATTTTTCAATAATATTTCTGCTTCCTATTACATATTTTCCTCTTAGTCAAGCTCCTATTTTATCTACCGTAAATGCAACATTCATTTCCATCTTAAACCTTCCTGGTGTTGTTTCCCCCAACAGAATGTCCTTTCTCCTTATCTCAGCCTACCCTGTTGTATCCATTCTTCAAATCACATGTAAAATTCCACCACCTCTACAGACCTTTCTCCATCTACCCCAGTTCAAATGAATTCTCCCTTCCCCAAAGCAACATTTATTGTCTTGCCATGTTTTTGTACTTCATATAATCCTAGAATTATATATTGGGAAGAGCTCTGAGAGATATAATCCAACCTCCAAATTTTCAGATTAAAAAAGATGTGGTTAGGGATTTCCCTGGTGGTCTAATGGCTAGGAGTTCATGCTCCCAATTCAAGGGGCCCAAGTTTGATCCCACATGCCACAACCAAAATATCCCTCATGCCCCAACTAAGATCAAGGATCTCTCATGCTGCAACTAAGATCTGGTGCAGCCATATTAATATGAAAAAAAAATGTTAGTGAGCAAGTGATGACCCCAAGTGCTCTGAAATTCTGGGGTTACCCTTTAATACCTAACTAAGATAATTCTCATGGAGAAGGCGATGGCACCCCACTCCAGTACTCTTGCCTGGAAAATCCCATGGATGGAGGAGCCTGGTAGGCTGCAGTCCGTGGGGTCGTGAGAATCTGACACGACTGAGTGACTTCACTTTCACTTTTCACTTTCATGCTTTGGAGGAGGAAATGGAAACCCACTCCATGCATTGGAGGAGGAAATGGCAACCCACTCCAGTGTTCTTGCCTGGAGAATCCCAGGGACGGGGGAGCCTGGTGGGCTGCCATATATGGGGTCGCACAGTCGGACATGACTGAAGCGACTTAGCAGCAGCAGCAAAATAATTCTCAAGCCTCAATCTCCAGGTACTTTTAGAAGTTCTTCCTTAAAATTTCTGAAATTCCAGGCCCTTATATTCATGGTTAGTGCTGCATACAGCATACTAGCCATGGCTCTAGGCTCTCCTAGAGGCCATTTTTTCTCAATGGTTCATGTCACTGGAATCCATAAGGACCTGTAAGCCTGGTGCACATAGCAGATATTTACTGATGATCTGTCTTCCAGAAAGAGTCTAAGAGGTTTGAGACTTTGATAACTCTTTCAGCTCTAGTACAGAGTTAGACATGTGCAAATAACAGCTTCAGCTTCAATTTGTTTTATTATTTATAAGACTTAATAATTTTTATTAGGGATAAATAGTTTTTTAAATAGAAGCTAGAAGTATCATTGTTATTCTCAGTGAGTATTGAGTAATATATAATTGTTTTGAAAAGACTACATGATCTTTACAGTGTTATACTGTCATCTCACTTGATAGAAGACCCTAATTAAAATAAACCAAAACAGTTAATGCATTTTCTATTTGGCTTTCCTAATTTCCTGGTGTTTGATTTCTGCATTTTAACTTAAATTTCACATATAAGTTATGTGTGTAACAGCTTCAATTCATATGTTAGATGATGTTGCCCTAAAATCCAACAGCTATTTTCCCTCCAAGAGGTATTTTTATCCTAGCCACGTCCTTTCAGGTCATTGCTTACTGCCATCTTCTGTGTCTTCTCTACTCTTCTAACCTCACACAATTATGTCTCCTCATTCAGAGTAATCTCTCTCTCCATCTTCTACTCAAAACTGAACATCAACTTTTGTTACATCCCCAAACACATTAATGCTCTACATTCTCCAAGCCAGGCTTCAACAACACATGAACTGTGAAATTCCAGATGTTCAAGCTGGGTTTAGAAAAGGCAGAGAAACCAGAGATCAAATTGCCAACATCATCGAAAAAACAAGAGAGTTCCAGAAAAACATCTATTTCTGCTTTATTGACTATGCCAAAGCCTTTGATTGTGTGGATCATAACAAACTCTGGAAAATTCTGAAAGAGATGGATACCAGACCACCTGATCTGCCTCTTGAGAAATCTGTATGCAGGTCAGGAAGCAACAGTTAGAACTGGACATGGAACAACAGACTGGTTCCAAACAGGAAAAGCATTACATCAAGGCTGTATATTGTCACCCTGCTTATTTAACTTACATGCAGAGTACATCATGAGAAACACTGGGCTGGATGAAGCACAAGCTGAAATCAAGATTGCTGGGAGAAATATCAATAACCTCAGATATGCAGATGACACCACCCTCATGGCAGAAAGTGAAGAAGAACTAAAGAGCCTCTTGATGAAAGTGAAAGAGGAGAGTGAAAAAGTTGGCTTAAAACTCAACATTCAGAAAACTAAGATCATGGTACCTGTTCCCATCACTTCATGGCAAGTAGATGGGGAATCAGTGGAAACAATGACAGATTTTATTTTGAGGGCCTCCAAAATCACTTCAGATAATGACTGCAGCCATGAAATTAAAAGATGCTTACTCCTTGGCAGGAAAGTTATGACCAACCTAGATAGCATATTCAAAAGAAGAGACATTACTTTGTCAACAAAGGTTCGTCTAGTCAAGGCTATGGTTTTTCCAGTATTCATGTATAGATGTGAGTGCTGGATTATAAAGAAAGCTGAGCACCGAAGAATTGATGCTTTTGAACTGTGGTGTTGAAGACTTTTGAGAGTCCCTTGGACTGCAAGGAGATCCAACCAGTCCATCCTAAAGGAAATCAGTCCTGAATGTTCATTGGAAGCTCTGATGTTGAAACTGAAACTCCAATACTTTGGCCATCTGATGTGAAGAACTGACTCATTTGAAAAGACCCTGCTGCTGGGAAAGATTGAACACAGAAGGAAAAGGCAACAACAGAGGATGAGATGGTTGGATGGCATCACCAACTCAATGGACATGAGTTTGGGTAAATTCCAGGAGTTGGTAATGGACAGGGAGGCCTGGCGTGCTGCAGTCCTGGCACAGACACAACTGAGTGAACTGAACTGAAAACATATTAAGATGTCCATTTAGAAAGGGTCAATACAAAGAAGCAGCTAAAGCGTTGAAATTCATTTTTTTTTTAATTTAACATAAACAGAACTTCCTTTTCCATGGTCTCTGGAAATGGAAGAAAACAGTGTAATAATTTTTTTTCTCTTTGACCAAAGAAAATCCATAGGGTTCATGAGTTTATTATTGTTCATTTCAGCTAAATGTGAATTATCAGAATCTCACAGCAGGATACAGGACTTCTTACAGTCCTATACTTTTTATTTATACTATATAACCTTTTCCTTGCTCCAGATTTTATCCAGTTATACCTTTGGTGATCTGCTGCTTTCTTTAAATTTTTAGTTGTTTCACATAAATGTAGTTCCTGCTTTTCAAGAAATGGTGTAGTGGTTAGAAAGTAGGTACTGATCATTGATCACTGAGACTGCCAGAGTATCTAATAGAGTAGGTTATCAAGGATTCTTGTGTATTGATGAAGAATTATACTAAGATATGTTATTTAATGAGCATCTATTATATGCCAGACAACTTGCTAAATGCTTTACATAGATGATCTCTAATCTCCTTAATCCTTCACAATAGGTATTACTATACCCATTATTCAGAGAAGGAAACTGAAATTCTAAGAGCTTAGGTAACTTTTTTGATTTCCCATGGCTAAAATGACAGACTACACCACCAGGTTCCAAAATACTTTGCTTTTCCCTCCATACTCCAGGAATTTCAAAGCCAGCAATGTTGACAACTCTCCATCAGTGATATTTTTTAAAATAAAAATTTTGCAATGCACTTTGTGGGCAGTGACCGCATCCTTTTTGTAAGATTATATTCTCCTTAAGTTTCAAGACACGATTCATGTTTTATGTGCTTTTTAAAACTCATAGGTGGTTATGATATTTTTCTCTCTGCCTTTCAGTTTGATCCATTAACAGTTGAAAGCAAAAAAGTCGCAACCGTGGTACTAATGCTTAATTCTCCCGAAGAAGAAATTTTGGCTAAAGCATGTGAAGCCATTTATAGATTTGCTTTAAAAGGTTTGGATTTTTTCAATTTATCTTCTATTTCATTAGTTTCTTAAAATATTTACTACATAATGGGCACTTTTCTCCTTAGTCTTTAACTTACCTCTTGTCTCATGAATTCTTTTAGACAACCAGAATATCATTTAAATTCATCACCTGAAAATAATGTATCTCCCTGTGTTCCTACACTAGTCTTAAAGAGTAATTTAGTCAGGACAGAACAGTCATTTCGAAGGCTTTATTGCAGTTTTTAAAACTGTAAATGTCACAGGAGCTGAAAGAGCTCCTAAGGATCAAATCTGCAACAATTGTGTGGCTCAGTTCAGTTCAGTCGCTCAGTTGTGTCCGACTCTTTACGACCCCATGAATCGCAGCATGCCAGGCCTCCCTGTCCATCACCAACTCCCGGAGTTCACTCAGACTCATGTCCATCGAGTCCGTGATGCCATCCAGCCATCTCATCCTCTGTTCGCTTCTCCTCCTACCCCCAATCCTTCCCAGCATCAGAGTCTTTTCCAATGAGTCAACTCTTCACATGAGGTGGCCAAAGTACTGGAATTTCAACTTTAGCATCATTCCTTCCAAAGAACACCCAGGGCTGATCTCCTTCAGAATGGACTGGTTGGATCTCCTTGCAGTCCAAGGGACTCTCAAGAGTCTTCTCCAACACCACAGTTCAAAAGCATCAATTCTTCGGCGCTCAGCTTTCTTCACAGTCCAACTCTCACATCCATACATGACCACAGGAAAAACCATAGCCTTGACTAGACGGACCTTTGTTGGCAAAATAATGTCTCTGCTTTTGAATATGCTATCTAGGTTGGTCATAACTTTTCTTCCAAGGAGTAAGCGTCTTTTAATTTCATAGCTGCAGTCACCATTTGCAGTGATTTTGGAGCCCCCCAAAATAAAGTCTGACACTGTTTCCACTGTTTCCCCATCTATTTCTCATGAAGTGATGGGACCAGATGCCATGATCTTCGTTTTCTGAATGTTGAGTTTTAAGCCAACTTTTTCACTCTCTACTTTCACTTTCATCAAGAGGCTTTTTAGTTCCTCTTCACTTTCTGCCAAAGGGGGGTGTCATCTGCATATCTGATGTTATTGATATTTCTCCCGGCGGTCTTGATTGTGTGGCTCAGTGGTAAAGAATCCACCTGCCAATGCAGGAGATGCAGGCTCAATCCCTGAGTAGGGAAGATACCCTGGAGAAGGCAATGGCAACCCTCTCCAGTATTCTTGCCTGGGAAATCCCATGGACAGCAGAGCCTGGTGGACTACAGTTCCTGGATTTGCAAAGAGTTGGACACAACTGAGCACACATGCACACATGCAATACTGGATTTATAGCCCGAAGAAGAAAAATATTATACATATTAAAAAATAATTGAATAAGTAAATAAACAGGAGAGAAAAGACAAATCTCCAATGCAGAAGAATCCCAGTTAATCAGATACTCTGCCGTCTAGGAGGTGGGACACAACTTCCCATTCCTTAGGGGCTGTGCATGGACATCTTTGCAAAGAGCACACAATGGACACCTGGGGGAAAGTGTGTAGCAGAGAAACCTGACAGACCCTGCCTCTGCCAGGCGATCAAAATCAGCATCAACAGAGATAACATGTGCCCTTGACATAATGAAAAGAGTACTTCACTTCTGCTATTTGACCCCAACCTAGAGACTCAGTCTAAATATGATTTTTTAAATCAAACTCCAATTCAGGGACATTCTCCAATTATCAAAAACAAGGAAAGTCTCAGGACTTCCCTGGTGGTCCAGTTGCTAAGACTCTGTGCTCCCAATGCAGGGGACCTGGGTTTGATCCCTGGTCAGGGAACTAGATCCCACATGCCACAACTAAGAGTTTGAATGCTGCATCTAAAAGATCCCGTATGCTGCAACTAGGACCCAGCATATCCAAATAAACAAATAAGTAAAATTTTAAAATTAAAGTCAGTGGAGCAACATCTTTAAAGTACTAAAAAAAGTTAAAACTTTCAACCTAGATTTCTACACCCTGAAAAAAATATCTTTCAAAATCATAAGTGAAATAAAGTCTTTCAAACATTCAAAAACTGAAATAGCTCTTTGCAAGGAGACCCACACTACTAACTATATTAAGTAGGTCCTTCAGGCAGGAGGAAAATGATACCAGATGAAAATATGGAAGAAGAATAAAGATAGAACACTAGAAATGGTAACATATAAGGTTTTTTATTTGAATCACTAAAAAAACAAATTAGTTATTTTAAACAAAAATAATAATCATATATTGTGCAGTCTGAAACATGTGTAAAAGTAAGATATACGACAACAGAACCAAGGTAGAAAGGTTAAAAAAAAAAGTGGAAGTATACTATATAAGTGTACTGCATTTGAAGTAATATATACTACCACTTGAAAGAAGACTGCTAGGATATATACTACAGACCCTAATGCAACCATGAAAATAACAAAACAATGATATCAAATAAGCCAACAAAGGAATAAAATGGAATCATAAAAATTTCAATTCATACGAAGAAGGCAGAAATGAAGAAAAGAAAAACAACAATGAAACACGAGATAAGTAACAAGATGGTATATTTAAACCTAACCATATCAATAATCAAATTAAATGTAAATGGTCTATATACGTTAACAGGGACAGGGTGTTTTATTGGATATAAGCAAGACTAAACTACATTCTGCCTTCAAAAAATGCACTTAGAATATAATGAAATAAATAATTTGAAAGTAAAGGAGGAAAAATGATACCCTATGCTAGCACTAATCGACAGAAAGCTGAAGTAGCTATGTTACTATCACAAAAATGGAATGGTATCAAGATAAAGACAACCATTTTGTAATAATAATAAAGGGACCAATTAATCAACATGCTATGAAAAATCCTAAACAGTTGTGTTAAGTACTTAATGTCAAATTTTCAAATTATATGAAGCTAGATGCAAAGAGAAATAGACATCCACAATTATACCTGAGGATTTTGATACTCTTCCCTCAATAAATGAAAGAACCAGTAGTTAGTAAATCTATATGGATATAAGAGATTTAAACAGCCATACAAATGAATATAACCTAGTTTATATTTTTAGAACACTCTAAGAACATCAGAGTATATACTCTCTTCAAGTGTATACAGAACATTTATCAAAATAGATTATATTCTGTATGGAAACATCTAAAATAACATTTGACTAAATATCTGGATATTGTGGCCTAGCTAAGTAGAAACAAAAAATTAACCATCACAAATCCATCTCTAGTCAATTTGGCATCCATACAGAGCTCCTAAGTCATTAATCTCCAAATAAGAACAATAACTGTCTCTTATACACATCTAGATGTGTATAAGAGACAGATATACATGTGAGCAGAAATCAATGAAATAGCAATAGAAAACAGAAAAACAATGGATAGAAGCAATAAAATTAAAAATTGTTTTTTTGAGATGAATAAGAATAATAAAAATGTCTAGTCAGATTGATAAATTAAAAGATATAAGACAAATTATTGATATGAGGAATGAGAGAGGAGACATTGCTACAGCTCCTACATATATTAAAACTATAATTAAATATTATGAACAATATAAAGCCAATAAATTCTACAACTTAGATGGATTGGACAAATTCATTTTAAGACATAAACTCTCAAAGCTCACTAAAGAAAAATAAATAGCCTGAACAGCCCCTTATCTATTATAGAAATGGAAATTTGTAGTTAAATATCTCACAAAGAAAACTTAGGTCCAGATGTTTTCAATGCTGAACTCTACCAAACACTTACGGAAGAAATAATACAAATTATACAAAAATTCTGTTAGAAAATTGTAAAAGATGGGATATTTCTCCATTGATTCTATGATGCCACCATTTATTTAAGTATCCTAAAGTTTATCCTTAAATTAAAATTTATTTGGGACTTCCCTGGTGGTCCACTGGTTAAGACTCCATGCTTCTGATGTAGGATGCTCAGGTTTGATCCCTGGTGAGAGAGAAGATCCCACATGCTGTGTGGCACAGCGTGGTGGCGGGGTGGGGGGAGATTTTTTTTTTTTTTTTACAAAATATCTTCATCTAAATTAACTTTTAGAACCTCGATAAAATGCAAAATTATGGAAAATTTGAGAGGGATTTTTGTAGTATCAACAATGCATATTTCAACATATTCTTTTGAAGTGACAAATTTAAATATTTAGACACAAGGCAAGTCCATAGACTATAGGAAAATACAGTCTGTGTTTTGAGAAAGGTGTTATCAGAATGAACCTGTAACTTCAGGTACAAAATATCTTCATTTTCTGAGAAAACTGAGGCAAAGAAATACTTTCCTCTTAAATTAATTTTGAAAATGAAATATGTGTCTTCATAGCTGGAGAAATTGCAAAGTTGAAATTAATCAGGACCTAAACATTATTCCAGACTTTGCAGAATGATATCCCACTTATGGGGTATGGATAATCTACTTCTACAATTGGGCTCGATGCGGGCCTTCAGTGACCTTCTGGTTCTGGGGCTTCTTGCCATAGCCGTGATGGCTGCAGGCAAACCTGTTGGGTGAAAAATGAACACCCTAAAGTCCACCACACACACTTGAACTTGAGCTGGAGATTCTCTGTGTTAATTTTCATAATTAATTATGCCAGTAAGTATTACTGAGTGCCCATTAGATGCCTGGCACTGTGCTAGCCACTGCAGTTATGAAAGAATAGAACAAAAAGGGTATCTGTCTTCATGGAAAGTAAAGTTACAGGAGAGGAAGCAAACAATCATGGAGATGGTTAAGTGGTATGAAGAAAATAAAGCAGGAAAGAGAGCAATCAGAAAGACTGGTATGTAGTGATGACAGTAGGTAGGACGGTCAGAGGAGACCCCTCAGGAGGTGAAGTATGAGCTAAGAACCAAAGGAAGCCAGTTTTGTAAACATTCAGGGAAAGGAGAGCAGCAAGCATCCAGGATACCTTTGCTCTAAAGTTTATTCTGGAGAAATATGTGTAGAAGCAGAGGAATGTGAAAGGCAAATGGCAAATAAACTGGAATGACATAAGGAAGAATTTTGATGAGATTGCTATCCATTTCTGATTTTATTTTACCTGTGATGGTAGGTGAGGAAAATAAAGCCACCCTCCTTGAACTTGGAGCTGTGGAACCTTTAACTAAGCTACTCACCCATGAAGACAAAATTGTGAGAAGAAATGCTACTATGATATTTGGAATTCTGGCTTCTAATAGTAAGTATCTGCTTTTAAAATCATAATCAAGTAATCTCACTTGATGCATTATCCTTGTTTAAATTTAACCTTAAGGGATTCATTTTAATTTTATTTATTTTATAAATCCATCTCTGGGGGTTTGGTAGACTAATTCTGCCATAGTGAATGTGGCATATTACATTATTTATAAACAACAAAAAAGGAGAAATATTTAAATTTCTCCTGTTTTGTTCTTTGTACACACCACAGAGTTTATACACCAAAGGTGCTTCATAATGCCTCCTGTGCAACTCATTTTAAACACAAAAGGGTTCTTTGAAGGATTGGGTTCTTTGCCCAAAGTCATGCAGATGGCTAGTAGCAGAACTGAGATGAGAGCTAAAATTACAAGTTTACTCTCTAATAATTCATTCAGTAGACTTTCTGTTCACTAAATCTCTTATGATCTTTAACATTAGTGTCCATGCTAAGTCAGGTTCTCCTTCTAAATGATTTTGGGGGAGAAAGGAGAGTTATAAATTCTTGTTTATACTTACATTTTCTAATGAAATATCTAGGTCTCTGTGACTTTTTTTCCTCTTTTTTATGTTCTTAGTTTCTATTGATTTTATTTAGTATTATTTCCATTATACGAGGAGTTTATCATCTGTAAAACCCTACAATTTGTTTGCTGATTTTTCTGAGCAGGTTTTTACATTGAATTTCATGAGTTTCTAAAGGAGTCTGTGGCCCCCAAATGTTACGAATACTCTTACATTTAGATGCCAAATGAGATGGCTCTTTTATTTTTTATTTTTTTTACAGAAATAAATATCCGTATATTCATTTATAAACCAGTAATGAAACCAGTCAGGTATTTCCCCTCACCAGCAGATCTTGAATGGAAAAACAAATACACAAATTTCAGCAACCTCAGAAATTTCATTAAACCTGCAGAGATGCATAATTCATTTTGGAGTTCGATTTTATGTTCAAGGAATCAGTACCTATCATAAAGACAATTACTGTAATCTCTTTGCCATGCAAAATTATCCCCATTTATTGTGGACCAACTGCAGGGCCAACTCCTGCCTCTGATGAAGGCACTCGGCAAGTTCACATCCTTGAGGACGGCCCCTTCCTCTTTCGCACAGTGTAGTCTCAGAACTTGGGGCCAAAGTAAGTAAAAAGCAAGCCAGCGTCAAATGGGTTCTCCTGAGACCAGTGGTACTAAACTCAAGCCAGAAGGTGACCTCATGACCTCTCCAGGAGTGGCCCATCCGTGAGCAACAAAATGTAACCTCTAAGTACAAAGTTCCAATTATCAAAAACAAACAGGAGTCGAGCATAAGCTACGGTTGGCACTTCCTCTCGGAGCAGAGAACCGAGATGGCTCTTTTAGAACTGTCAAACCACAATCTGTAAGCTGGCTGACTAGTCTGTAATCAGTGCTAGGACCAATGCAGTCTGCAACTGCAAAGCTTAATCATGGAGAGAGCTTGGCTGTCCTCAAGGTCTCCACTGAGTGCTTGAGTCTCAAGAATACTGAATTCTATGATTCTATGAAGTAGGTGAAAAAATCAAACAATTATTGGGGTTAATGCTCAGATGATAAAGAATCCACTTGCAATGCAGGAAACCCAGGTTCAGTTCCAAGGTCAGGAAGATGCCCTGGAGAAGGGAATGGCAATTCACTCCAGTGTTCTTGCCTAGAGAATTCCGTGGACAGAGGAGCCTGGCAGGGTACAGTCCATGGGGTTGCAAAGAGTCAGACAGACTGAGCAACCAACACTTTCACTGTAGCTGATTTTCTATTTGAACTATTGGGTGATATGGACAAAACACACCACATCCTCAAGTGCTTGTGAACCTCCTTTTTTGCCAAGGGAGCCAACACTATTATATTAATAACTGTTTCTTCACTTTTCATATGTGTCTAAGGAGACTTGGAATAAAAAAAAAAAAAGCAACTGGTCATTTGACCTAAAATGAAGTCACGTTTCCAGACTAATATATAAATAAATACACCTCTGAAGCTGCATGGTTAAATCATCATCTTTGGACAGTCCTAAAATAACTGATTATTCTTCAGAAATTTGTATCTTCATATGCTTTTCCACATGCTTATAGTGGATGAACCAACAGAATGTTCCAACATTCCAGGTGATAAAGGCTTGCTATGAAAACCGTCTTCCCCTTTTGCAGTTTCAAATAAATTCTTTTTTTTTGGCTAGAGTGATTGAGCTATGTGCCTGTGCCATGCCTGGGCCATCCAAGATAGGCACTCAAATTACTTTGTTAAACCTTTTTATCAAACAGGAGCTTCTATCTTCTTTTACCTTCCAGCTAGTATTTACTTTTTTAAGTTTTTTTTTTAATGTGGACCATTTTTAAAGTCTTTATTGAATTTGCTACAGTATTGCTTCTGTTTTACGTTTTGGTTTTTTGGCTGCAGGCATGTGGGACCTTAGCTGCTCAACCAGGAAGCAAACCCAAACCCCACTGCACTGCAAGGCAAAGTCTTAGCCCTGTATTTAGTTTAATGTAACCGAGACTCATTTAATTAAGTCAGCTAAAGAGGGAGCTTTCATCAGGATCCTTGTGAGAAGTAGCCTTGTAAGCTCAGACTCTACATTACTTAAGGCAATCAGAAGAGCTCGCTGTCTTAGGAAAAAGGTTGATGTAAAAGAGCATGTATGATCAAGAGTAAATTAGATGGTGAATATTATGCAACCAAAAAATTGTGACTAAGAATTAATCTAAGAGCATAGAATGTCTTTCCTACACTTCCCCAAAACTCAAGTATTCTTTTGTACTGAAAGCCTATTCACGTACATAAGTTCACTAGCCTTCTTTGAGTCATTCTGAACAGAATAGAGAGAAAGAAGTTTTGACTGGTTGAGAAACAGCTATATCCCTGAATTCCACAGGAAAAGGTGTCTAAGAAAAGGCATATATATCCAGTGGTTAATCCCCTAGACCATATGCTTCAGCTACTGCAAAGTGAACTTTTCCAAACTTCTGGTAATGCTAATTTTGACTGACAGAAAAGATAATCAACCAAGAAGAGAAATTGCAAAACTGAAGTAACAGCTGTGTCTATTTCTAAGAAAAAGAGGGGGTTAAGGAGAGCAAGAAAGAAATAGAGGCACAATTGTCTAGTTTTAATTAGGCTCCTATAAATAGGACAAAAGTGAACTTTAAAAAGTCAATATATCTAAACACTTTTGGCATTTGTGATAATCAAATGCCAAAAGAATACACGATGCACTTATGAGAAAAGGCTGAGGTTAATTCTTATTGGCATTCTGTACTAGTTTATTAAAAATCTAAATTTTAAAATATTTTTAGTATCTTCCCAAAAAAAACAAAAAAATTACTGTTACATAATAAGCAAGTGTAGGGCACAGTAACTCAACTTTACTGATAGTATTCTGGGCACTTTTGAACATTTATGGTTATCTTTCCTAGTGTTTTGGAAAGTAGGACAACTGAGCAATCAAGGATCATGGGCTAGAGTCTATCTGGAGTTAGACAGACCTGGCCTGCCTTTTACTTGCTGTGTGATTTTGAGCTTCAGTTTTCTTATCTGTAAAATTAGGTAATATTAGAACTTATCTCATAAAGAACTATTCCACAGACATTGCCATTATTATTATTATTAAACATTAATATTCTGTTTCTTCTTTTGCAGATGATGTTAAAAAACTGTTAAGAGAGTTAGATGTCGTGAATTCTGTGATTGCTCGGCTGGCTCCAGAAGGTAACTCTGCAACCTACATCTATGTAAAAAATGGGGAACGATTTCTTATCCACTTCTGATTAAAGTGTCTATTGAAAATAGTTTATGAAACACCAATTGTGAATTATCATTAAAATCTCTGAAACTAAGATGGGCTCCAACCAAAGTAAGATTTGTGGAGCTTTGGTTTCAAAGCGTGCTTTAAAATAATGGTTGAATAAGCCTTTACATACTTGTGTTATTTGTTTTTGATACACAGAAGAAGTCGTTATCCACGAATTTGCTAGTCTTTGCCTAGCAAACATGTCTGTAGAGTATACCAGCAAAGTGCAAATATTTGAACAAGGTGGATTAGAGCCTCTCATCAGACTGCTAAGCAGCCCAGACCCGGATGTGAAGAAAAATTCTATTGAGTGCATTTACAACTTGGTCCAGGTGAGATTAACTTCTAAAAACATGTTTTGACAAAAGCTTGTTATAGAATTTATTTTCCCATTAAAAAAGGAAAAAGCTTATTAAAATGCTCCAGTTTTGATTCATCAGTTCATCTCAGTACTATTTAGTAGTTATCATTCAATCAAATAAAATGAAGTTTAGTGTTGATACTTTCAGTTTCCACAAAATAATTGTCCTCCGTGAAAGGGCATTTTAGAATCATAACCTAATTTTTAAAGAATACAATGGCTTGCAGACTAAGGTGGGTTTATGCTAGGTAAGATGTGTTTCTTCCAAAACAGAAAATCTAATATTAGTGTTGAACTAGTTTTGACCTGGCCTTACCTATTGATCTAATCCTGGTGGTCCAATGGGCTGTACCCTATTGCACCCTATGCAGTTTACTAAGATTTTGGATTAGGCTCATTTGTTGGTGAAAACCTAATGAGTTGCTGAACAAAACTCATTGCTCACATCTGCAAGATGCTACTTTCCTTTGTAACGTGCTGGTTTCCTTTACCCCCATCCCCCACCCCGTCGCCTGCACCTGTCCTGTCCTCTGGCCCCTCCCCCACAGCCTCTCAATTCCCAACCCAGCAGGCACACCCTCACATCGCCAGCAGGTCAGCTCCCGGCCGCTTTGGACAGCCTTCTCTGCTTCTCTTCCTGCTCAGGTTTCTGAACAATTCCCACACACGTTTGATAAGCCTTAGTTCAACTGCAAGTATAAGACATCATTTTAAATAGCCATCAATAGAATGTGAAAGAAGAGATATTGAAGCAAAGGTGAGGAAGGGTTCATTGAAAGACAGATATCTAGAGAAAATATATATTAACAACAGAATATGACAAAGGGACTCATCACAAAAGGCACCCAGAAGCATGAATTCCTGGCCCCTGCGTGTCCTTGCCATGTGGCTGGATACCCCCTGGTGTTACCTCGACTCTTACTGAAGAGCAAGTGCAGCAGTGTCCCTTCTCTGGTGACTGTTCTTCGTCCTACGGGCCTAAATAATCCTGCAGATGTGTTTGTGTGTTTCATCCTAAATCTCCTTAATAAGACTTAGCTCCCCTTTTCTTCATAACAGAAGTACTAGTTAATAACAGTGTATTCATTTCCTAGGGCTGCTGTAAGGAAGTACCCCAGACTGGCTTAAAACACCAGGAATCTATTCCCTCCCACTTCTAGAGGCTGAATTTCTGACTTTAAGGTGTCAGTAGGGCTGTGCTGTCCCAGACTCTGGGTAGAATCCTTCCTTTTCTCTCCCTAGCTTCTGACAGCAGCTCTGAATCCTTGACGGTCCCTGGTTTGCAGCCTCATCATTGCAATCTTTCCCTCTGTTGGCTCTCTCTCCTCCTCTTATAAAGACACCAGTCTTATAAGAACACCACTAAATGCCCACTACTCCACTATGACCTTATCCTAACTAATTAAATCTGCAACAATCTTATCTCCAAATAAAGTTACATTTTGAGATTCTGGGGGCTAGAACTTCAACACGTTTGGAGGGGATACTATTCAACCCGTAATAAGCAACAACCTACGACTTTTATGTCCGAAGAAAGCTTAATATTAGGGGCCAGTTGTGGGATGGATAGAGGAAAGCAAAGCTGGAAATGGAGATAGTGGAGGACAGGAGAGCCTGGCGTGTTGCAGTGCATGGGGTTGCAGAGTTGGACACAACCTGGCAACTGAACAATGACAAAAACCTTCTGGATCATGTGTATTTCCTATTACTGACAATGTCTGTAGGGCTAATATGAATATTTTGGTGTTGTCAGTTGAGGGTTTGCTTATATTTGTTTGTGAGCTATTTTGGAAATGAATCTGGAGTAAAAGATGGGAACTTATGTTCTTTGTTAGAAAATAGAGTGTCTCTATTCCTGAGACTATATTTAGCTTTAAAAATCACTTATTTAAACATTTGTCTTTCCTGGCAGGATTTTCAGTGCCGAGTAACACTTCAAGAACTAAATGCCATCCCTCCTATATTAGACCTCTTGAAGTCAGAATATCCAATTATTCAGTTGTTGGCTCTCAAAACCTTAGGTGTTATTACAAATGATAAGGTGTCCCGGGCCATGCTAAGAGAAAATCAAGGAGTGGATCAGCTTATTAAGATCCTAGAAACTAAGGTACCTGTAACCTTTATTCAATGTTCTATGAGAAGATATATCTCTCCTAAATGTTGTTATAAATGTATATTATGGAATATTTTTAAATTGAAATTTTATTATATTTAAGCATGATACTAAGTATAATGGACTAATCTGCTTATTGCTACATAGTTTACCAGCATGATTAAATCAGACTAATGCTAGTGGTCATTCTAAAATAATTTTTTTTAATCTTCTGATTTAGAAGATTTAAGATTTTTAAATTTTTGTTTATGGTCTTCTCTTCAAACACCTGCAGTTGGTCTTCTACCCTTTGTCTGCTCTAGTTTTCTCTAGGGTAATGCAAGAAGAGTCATTTTCCACATATGATGGAGAGTAATCTGCTTTAGTGAGTTTACTGATTTAAATATTAATTTTATCTAAAAAATACATTCATGGAAACATCTAAAATAACATTTGACTAAATATCTGGATATTGTGGCCTAGCTAAGTAGAAACAAAAAATTAACCATCACAAATCCATCTCTAGTCAATTTGGCATCCATACAGAGCTCCTAAGTCATTAATCTCCAAATAAGAACAATAAAAGATCATGCTTCCACTTAATATGATACAATTGTCCTGTGTACAACCAAAAACACACTGTCCCCTTCCCCAGAGGAGAAGGTATAAAGTCCTTGGGTGATGTTTACTCTTCTCCTTCACATCCCATAATTTAAATACTAAGATATAAAACTACCCCTATGTAAATAGTGTATTACAGGGACTTCCCTGTTGGTTCAGTGGCTAAGACCCCACACTCCCACCGCAGGGACCCCAGGTTTGATTCCTGATCAAGGAACTAGATCCCGCAGGCCGGAAATAAAGATCTCACATGCTGCGACAAAGATCCTGAGTGCTACGACTCAGACCCAGCGCAGCTGGCTAAAGAAATAAATATTTTTAAAAATAAAATACCTTAAAAATACTATATTATAAAATCAGTACATCTCATGTTACCTGAGGGGATAAGAGAGAGAAGAAAAAGATATTTCATACACACATACACACATTCATAACAAAATAAGGAAATATTCATGACAATTACAGTCCTCTTTTCTGTAACTGATCACATGGTTGCAGTTGGTGTCAATAACAACTACCTTCTTTCAATACCCATTCCATATTCCCTTTGCCCTCAGCAAGTACCCCAGCTCGTCTTGATTCTTTACCTGACGTGGTGACCCAAACCTTTATTCCTGAAGAGTCTGGACCATTTGTAGTTGTGCCTGCATTGGGTCATTATAGTTTTCCATCAACCTTAATCACAGGGTATGGTATTACCAAACAGATGATGTAAGAGACTCCCTGTATTACAGGTACACTCTTCCTCACCTCTATTGTGGAGTAGCAGCCCAATTTCCCTTGGATAGTTGGGATCAGTCACCCCAACCCACACAGTAACTCTCTTCTTCGCCTATTGATTCAGAGGCATGAGGCCCCCAAACAGACCAGGTGGCTGTCATTTCATTTCAGTGGACTGGACTCATTGCTGTGTCTCTGGGTGGAAGTATCCATCACTTTGGATCTAAGATTTGCAGATCAGCAGAGCCTATGGTTGTGGGTACAGGAAACAGTAATTTTGCTACTGAATCGCTTTGGGTAACAGTGAGTGGGGCCACTACCGTGTCACTCCTTGGTTCCTGGACCCATGAACTGTGCTATGGGAGCAACAGCACCATATATGGGTGCCGTTTCAGAGCACAAGCAGCCCTGTGCTCAGTTCCAGTTGTAGCAGAGTCTTCCAGAGGCCGCTGTACCAAGCCAGCTGCTTCAGGCTGGTGGGGCCCTGGGAAGGCCAGTGACTTCCGTGCCCCTGTGCTCGCTGCTCCACTTCTCTCGCTATGAAGTGAGTTCTCTGATCAGAAGCAATGCCGTATAGAATACCATGGTGGTGGAGCATCCTTCCTGTGTTTCTCTCACTTTAAGGATTTCTACCTTACATTTCTAACTGTTCAAATATAAGTTTGCAGTCTTCCACTGCTGTGGGGACTCTGGAGGTTCCTCAGGCAAGAAAGTCACACACACTCACAATAACTCCTTCTACCAACCGGAGGTTTTAAGGAATATACTTCCCTTCAGCTTCTGTTTGCTTTTTTAAAAACCACTTTTTTTTTTAAAGATGCTGTCCAGGATATATGTATGCATATAGCTGATTCTTGTCATTGTATAGCAGAAATGAACACAGCATTGTAAAGCAATTATACTCCAGTTAAAAAAAAAAACCTAAAAAAATAAAGCTGTTGTCGATGAAAGGCTGTTTGAGCAACTTCACTGGGATGCCACTACTGGGAGTTTCCAGCAATTATTTTTTATCTATAAAATATTTTAAACTAGGGGAAATGAGAAGAGATGGGACAAATGGTTAGGGAGGGTGATGTTATGTTAATAAACAGAACTGTTTCCTTGGGCCTCTGTCACAACAAAATTAATTATATTTTATTCTGACTGATCAGAGTTCCCTCTTGTAGTAAAATTTGGCAAGTGTGAATTGCTTTTACTACAGTTTTCTAAAGTTGTATTTGCTTTTATCATTAGGAATTGAATGACCTTCACATAGAAGCTCTTTCTGTGGTGGCCAACTGCATTGAAGATATGGATACTATGGTGCTGATTCAGCAAACAGGGGGTCTTAAGAAGCTCCTGTCATTTGCAGAAAACTCTACAATTCCTGAAATTCAGAAGAACGCTGCAAGAGCGATTGCAAAAGCCGCTTATGACCGTATGTCTCATTTTATATAAACTAAGCATACCTATTCCCTCCTGTATTCTTGATTCCGATTAGTACTAAAAAACACTAGAGTATTTGTCTGCTTTTAAATGGTCATTTGAGGATAGTGCTATCCTTAATATTGAAGGCTGAAATTCATCACAATGTCCATAAGTGAAAATAGAGATTGCTTCACCAAGGATATAACAAACTCAATGTGATTTAATTACACCTTTTTTAAAAAAACAGTTCTTTCCTAAATTAAGTTTTAAGCCTTGATTTCTCCTGATTCTGAAATTTTACAGAATGCATGCACTGTTTGTGATCCTGAAAATGTCATTTCAATAAATCCACATTTGGAATGATATCTATACAGTAATTTTGAGTTGCAGCTGGAGTCTGGCTGTGCCATGTAATATAGCTATGAAAAATAATATGCTCATACTATATACAAAATACACTTTTCATTTCACTGGCAAGCTATGTTGACATAAACCTGTAAAATATGAAAGATTAATTATATCATGAGCACCAAAGATGAAATTATTGTTTCAATTTATGTTTATTTGGCATATTTTATTTAATAAAGGATGTGATTTTATTTTCCCCTTCCACATCACTCCTCTTATAAATGATGACAGCTTTGACTGGTTTAAGTGATTTATATTCTAAACATATATACTCACATCTGTATATATGTCCATGTGTGTATTATGAGGAACATTTCCTTTTCCACCCATACTGGATTTCTTCAAAGCCCAGTTTTAATGCAGTATGCTGAAGTTCACTGCTGAGTACAAAGTCAATAGAGAGAGTGACCTCATGAGTTATATCATAAAGGCCTAAAGACAGACCATAAAATTAATGCTGGCAAAATTGCTTAGTTCAGAATTCTCCCAAAAGGAACTCAGGCCTTGTCATACTTGGTCAGTTCTGTTCTCTGTCTATCCCAGGCCTCCTTAGTTACTTGAGCCCAGACAAGAGGGCAGTGGAAAGACATGGGTAATGTCAAATCTAAAATTTTTTTATAAGGTCTCTTTGGGTTGCAGTCTCTCTTCTGATAGTTTAGTGGGTTTATTACCCTTCATGTGATACAGTTGTGACAAGAGCACTGGATGGAGAGCTCTTATGTTTGAGTTCTACTACTGATTAACACTCCTGGCACTGCAGTGACCTAGGGATGTGTCTGTGAGTGAGCTACGGCCTCTCTGGAGCTGTTGATGAATTTGTTTATTAATGATTCATTAAGCCCCCAGTTTGTGTCAACAAATCCAAGGCAGGCAAGTAAGCAGACAATTGTAATGCTGTGTTGAATGTGCTTGATGGTGAGCAAAGAAGATCCCCTAAGAGGGTCACCTAACACAGGCTCGGATCAGACAAGCCTTCTTGGAAGAGGTGATTTACAGGCTAGGTAGGATGTAGAGTGGATGATGGGAATTGGCTGGGCAAAGAAGGTCCTCGTGGGGTTGGGGAGGCTCAGCAGTACTCTGAGGAGTAACAGTGTGTAAAGGTCAGGGAGGGACAGAATGTGGTAAGTTTCAGAACTGGAAGTTTTCAGAATGGCCAGTGACTAGAAAGCAGCAGGAAACTCAGAGTTAAGGCTGGAGTTGTAATGAGGCATCAAATGCTAATGGGCATCACAAACCAAGTTTAAGGGCTTTGGACTTTATTTTCATAGCAACAAAGTGCCACTCAAATGACTTAGAGAAGGGAGAGAACACTGCAGTTTTTCACTTTTTAAAGAACGAGCACTCTTGCTACAAAGTGAAGAAGAGATTAGAGGTGTGTGCGACCATTCATGGCAAGATTGGGAAAGGGCACTGCTTCAGTGACCCAGGTGAGAGGAGAAGGGATCCTGAAACAGAGCCGTGGGGGTCGAGATAGACTTGGAGGCATTTGCCATGAGATCCCGCAGCACCCTGGGAGGGTCCATATGGGTTTGTTGAATGACCGTGTGGGGTCAGGGGAAAGGAAAGTGGCGCTAAGGACAAGGCCAGGTTTCTGGCTTGGACAGCTGGACATGGAATGGTGCCACTCACAGAGATGGGGAACTGGAAAAGAAGAGCAGGTTTGCAGAAAAGGAGAGGAAAGCGATTCCTTTTTGAAAAACTGTGAAATACACGTAGTATAAATTTCTCCATCTTCACCATTTTTAAGTGTACATGCATGCTAAGTCGCTTCAATCATGTCTGACTCTTTGTGACCCTGTGGACTGTATCCTGCCAGGCTCCTCTGTCCATGGGGTTCTCCAGGCAAGAATAATGAAGTGGGTTGCCATGCCCACCTCCAGGGGATCTTCCCAACCCAGGGATCAAACCTGCATCTCTTATGTCTCCTGCATGGGTAGGCGGGTTCTTTACCTCTAGTTTTAAGAGTACAGTCCAGAGATATTAAATGCCTTCGCATTGCTGTGCTACCATCACCACCATCCAACCACAGGGGCTCTTCATGTCACAAGACTGACCCTCTGTACCCATGAATCAATAACCGTCGCCCACTTCTCCCTCCCTGTCATCCCTGAAATCCACCATTCTTTTTGTCTCTGTGGGTTTGACTGTAAGTACTTTATTTAAGTGGAATCATACAATATTTGTCCTTTTGTGATTGGCTTATTTCACTTAGCACGATGTCCTCAAAGTGTTGCAGAAGGGGGAAACCCTTCCATTGCCCAAGAGTGGGCTCTTATCTAATACCTGGAAATGGAGTATCCAAGGAAACATGCATGCTGATAAAGCAAGAGACTTTATTGGGAAGGGGCATCCCAATGGAGAGCAACAGGGTCAGGGACCCCAAGAGAACTGCTCTGCCACGTAGCTCAGGTTTTATGGTGATGGGATTAGTTTCTGGGTTGTCTCAGGCCAATCATTATGACTTGGGGTCCTTCCTGGGGGCTTACACATTGCTCATTCAAGATGGATGCCAGCAAGAAGGATTCTGGGGACACGTGGTGTCTCCTTTTGACATTTCCTGAATTCTTCCAATTGGTGGTGGCTTGTTAGTTCCATGTTCCTTATGAGAACCTCCTGTTGTAAAATAACTCACGGAAACGGTTCCTATGGTGCCTGCAGGGTGGGCGCTTTCAGTCAGTGTTTCCTCTAACAAAGGTTCATTCATGGTGCAGCATGTGTCAGGATGTCCTTCCCTTTTTAACTCTGAAAAATATGCCATTGTATGCTGATACCACATTTGTTGAGCCATTCATCCACTAATCGACACTGGATTGGTTTCACCTTTTGGGTGCAGTGTATAATGCTGCTATGAACGTAGATGCACAAATATCTCTCTGAGTTCCCACTTTCGATTCTTTGGGGTATATACCCAGAAGTGCAATTGCTGAATCATATGGTAATTCTATGTTTACTATTTTGCAGAACTGCCATAGTGTTTTCCATAGCAGCTACACCATTTTACAGTCTTATCAATGGGGCACAAAGTTTCCAATTTCTTCACATTCTCGCCAATACTTGGCATTTTCTGTCTTTAAAAAATATATATACTAATATTAACAGGCATGAAGTAGTAGCTCTCTGTCTTGATTTGCATTTCCTTGATAATTAGTGATTTTGAGCGTCTTTTTCATATGCTTAACGGCCACTTAAAACATCTTGGAGAAGTGTCGATTCAAATCCTTTTCCCATTTTGAAATGTGTTTAAATTTTTTTGTTATTGAATTGTAGAAGTTTTTTAATATACTATACATATTAACTCCTTATCAGAAATATGACTTGCAAATATTTTCTTCCATTCTGTAGGTTGCCTTTTACCTCTATTAATTGTATCTTTTGATGCATAGAAGTTTTAAATTTTGATGTAGTCCAATTTATATTTTCTTAACTCCATTCATAAGTAGGTTTTTGCAAATTTTGCTCCTTATACTGTTTTTAAGAACAATGTAATGATCAGTATTCATTTATAACATTCTATTTTTACTTTCCATCATCACCAAAAAATCTTTTATAGACTAGGGTTAGGATTAGAATCATCACTGGATGTCAAAAACACAGTTCAAACAAAAACACATAATACACACTCTTTAAGTTTTGTTTGCTGAGTAAAGTTTTAACATGCACCCCTAAATCAGTGTGCCTTTGACCTGACACCAGGAGGAGGAAGGCGTTAATTACCATGTTGCCATGAGGTTTATGAACTGGCATTAACATCTCAGCAAGAGCACAGGTGGCCCACTAGCAACTTCTGAGAATGGGTAAGAAAAGCATCATTACATACAGATTTATCTTCAGATACAAAACCTCATGCTTTTTATCTTAGTGATACTGAACAAACGTTATTTTTAAAGGACATTGTTCTATTAGTAATATAATTACCTTGCCATCTTTATTATCAGTGTAATTAAAATGTAAATACTTCTCAGTGTAGCAATTCAAAGAAGGTAGTTGGTTAATATGTTAATTCATCTTTTAAATCTATTATAGCCACACTGCAGTTAGCACTTTTGAGGTTTGGTGAACACAGCTGGATTTTGAGAACACTCCCAGCAGGGTTGAGAAACTAATTGCCCACAGTATTTAAATTATTTTAAAAAAATTGTTCCTATAATTGCATATATACTGTTGTTGTTGTTGTTTTTTATTGCAACAACCACATACTCCAAAGTTAGTCTTTTCAAATTAATTCTTTTGGTCAGTTTTCCTGATGGAATCCACTCAGAGTGTTCTGTTTAGCATAGTTGATTTAGTGGCATAATGGAAGTCTTAATTATACATCTGACATTTTAAGTTAAAGATTCTGGAAAAGTTTGAGATCTTGGTTATTCAGGGAAAACTAATAAGGACTACATATATGTTAAAACATTTTAGGGACCACATACTTGAGATTTAAATATTAATCACAGCTTTTTAATGAAACAGTTATGGCTTGACTGAATTCCAGTTTTAAATAAAAGGAGCAAGGGATTAAAATGATAGGATTACAGGACATGGTTCATGATTGGTTTAAGACAAATGAACAGAAGTGTTAGTGACTTCCCTTGTGCCAGTGATGGTCAGATTGCTCGGCATATATCTGTGTATCAGACGAACAAAGGCCAAAAGAATATTTGCAAAGATAGTGACATCTGACTATGACACTGGGAAAAAGGGCAATTTAAAAAAACTATTGTTGAAAGAAGGCAAATCATGATTAACCTAAAAGTGGAAACCTAGTTGTTATAATTTCTGAAGATATCTCTGGGAAAAAAGTTAATTAAAATATGCACAAGTAATGAATTAATTCCACATGTTGATGTAATCTAAGTTAATATCAACATTTTTTTTCTACCAAAATATTCTCTTTTTTTGGTATATTTTTAAATATAGAATACAAAACAAAAAATTGTTTTATATTCTATACTATAAATACTGCATTGAATTTAATTCAATGTAGTATTTGTTTTTGTATCGTAATGAGGCTGTCACTTATTAGAAAATCAAACTAAATTGAGAGAAAAACATCAGGAACAAAAAGAACATTAAGAATACCTTGGTTTTCAATTTAGTGTTTTATAGTGGGGTGAATATCATGATAGGTACTTTATTTGTTTTCGGATAGAACTGTGCTATGTTTATATTATATTTATGGCAACTTAGCAATTATTTTCATTTTTGCTACGTCAGCATGTATTGTAACAAGAAAAAAGATGATTATAAATTCCTTAAGACTTGGAATCACACTTTATTACTCGTTTTTACTTTCTCTGCTCTTCTCTTGAGCATTTAGCTCACAGGTGTGTACATCTTAGGCGTTCTTCAAATATTGGGCTTTGTATTTAAAATAAGCAGGTTTTGTGCTCAGTGAGAAGACAGCGTGTGTGAATACAGCACATGACTGGTGAAAGTAAGTTCTAAGTCTGAAACTTGCCTCTTTCTTATTACAGAATTTTCTCTGCCATAGTATTGATATCATATAAGAGAATATGAAAAAAGTGCAATACCCATAATTCATTTTCCATATTCACTATGTTCTAAAGGTTAAATAGGTATATATTTTGTTTAGCTTAGACTATAATTAAAGCTAACAAATAGTTTGAATTCCCATCATTTTTGGATGGAGAAGTCTTTATATTTGCAGTTTCTGTAGCAAAATTCTGATTTTTTTTACCCCTTTTGGTTTATGAAAGCTGAAAATAGAAAACTTTTTCACGAACTAGAAGTCGAAAAATGTCTTGTAAGCCTTTTGGGTTCTGAAAACGATGGAACTAAAATTGCCGCTTCCCAAGCTATTTCAGCAATGTGTGAGAATTCGGGCAGCAAAGAATTTTTCAATAATCAAGGTAAGCACACTGGAAAAAGCCACTTTGAAGATGTTGTTTTTGTTATTTAGTCTCTTAAGTTGTGTCCACCTCTTTTGCGACCCCATGGACTGTAGCCCACCAGGCTCCTCTCAGTCCATGGGATTTCCCAGGCAAGAATACTGGGGTGGGTTGCCATTTCCTTCTCCATTGAACATGTTTAGGCTGCCATATTCTAGTTCACATGGATATCTGTAAAGTCACATTTTACTTTTCTTTTTCTGTAGGAATCCCTCAGTTAATTCAGTTGCTAAAAAGTGACAGCGAAGAAGTGAGGGAAGCTGCTGCCCTTGCCTTGGCAAATCTGACCACCGGCAATCCTGCTAATGCGAAGTGAGTACAAAAAGACTCATTCAACACTGACTCGCGGGATATTTAACAGGCTAAGATAAACTCATTGTAATCTCCTGCCTTTCAAGGCAGTTTACATATCCTTATTCCTTAGGAACCCTTATGAAAATAAGAGTCAGAAGATAGGCCTGTTTTCAAAAACATCACAAAATCTTGAGGGTTTCTGGGCTTGTTGGGAAAATGGGTGGGACATTTGATGCAGGTAAGAGGCTAAGCCTTGTAGAAGGTTCCAGAACAAAGAAAATTGGATAATGCTGGGAAATACTAAAGACAACATTCTACAAATATTGGTAAATCAAGAAAAAAAAATTTAAAGAATCAGTTTTTAAAAGGACAAACAGTAGATAAAATCGAGAAACACTTTAAAAGTCCATTGAAATCAACGTATCATCAGTAAATACCTATGGAAAAAGGCTGAAAAGGAACGTCCTCTGTATTCCAAACACCGTGGCATGTAATTTATATTCATTTAAAATTTTAATTGTCGAGATAATCCATCTACTAATTGAGGAAACAGAGGCTCTGCAGGTTTCCCTAATTTTCCTGAGTACACATATTCATTCAAATAGAGGAGCTGGAAATTAAAGCTTGATCTATTGGACTCCAAAGGCTTGCTATTTCCTCTACAGATGATAAGGTTGCTTATAAAACAGTAAGAATTTCTAGAAGGCAGCTTTCATAAATAAAGTGATTAATGCCATTTGCAATAAGATGGGTGGGCCCTTGAAGATACCATGCTGAGTGAAATAAGTCAGATGGAAAAAGACAAATATTATTTGATTTCACTCTTATGGGAATATAAAAAACTAGCCAGCAAAATTAATGAACAGCCCAATCAACAGAAACAAACTTGAAGATACAAAAAAAAAAAAAAGAGCAGTAGTTACCAGAGGGGAAAGGGGCAGGGGGAATGCAAAATAGGTAAAGGGGATCAACTGTACAGTAATGGACGGAAACTAAATTTTTAGTGGTGAGCACACGATAGTGTATACAGAAGTAGAAATATAATGTACATAAGAAACTTGTATAATGTTGCAAACCAATATAACCTCAGTGAAAAATCTAAATAAATAAAGAAGAGTAAAAAACAATTATTTACCCTCCTTAAATATGGTGTGAGTATTAGTTAGGGTTCTCTAGAGAAACAGAACCAATGGAAGGTGTGTGTGTGTGTGTGTGTGTGTGTGTGTGTGTAATGAGATTTATTATAGGAATTGGCTCATGAGCTTATGATGACTGAGAAGTCTCAGGATCTGCCATCTGTGACCTGGAGAACCAGGAAAGATGGTAGTGATGGTCAGTCCGGTGTGAGAACCAGGAGCACTGATGTCCAAGGAAAGCAGGTGATGGTTGCTCCATCTCAAGAAATTCACCCTTCCTCCTCCTCTGTTCTGTGCGTGTGTAGTCAGTCATGACTCAACTCTTTATAACTCCATGGACTGTGTAGCCTGCCAGGCTCCTCTGTCCATGGGATTTCCCAGGCAAAAATATGGAGTGGGTTGTCGTTTCCTCCTCCAGGGAATCTTCCCATCTCAGATATCAAACCTGTGTCTCCTGCGTCTCCTACATAGGCAGGCAGATTCTTTACTACTGAGCCACCTGGGAAGCCCCCGCTCTTTGTTCTGTATAGTTCCTCAATGAATTGGATGATGCCCACCCACATTGAAAAGAGGAATCTTTATTCAGTCTACTGATTCATTCAAATGCTGACCTCTTCCAGAAACACTCTCTCATACACACTCAGAAACAATGTTTCACCAGCTATCTAGGCACCCCTTAACCCAGTCAAGTTGACCCATAAAATTAACCATGTCATTATGTCAGTTTTTAACATTCACATATTATGGTTTTCTGGCATTGCTGCTGAAATTATCCCTTCCTTATTTGAAATAAATCCTCCTCCACCCCATCATATGTTTCATCTGTCTCTTACCCTTTCTTTCTTTTTCTCTACTCACACACAAATTTTTATAAGACCTTGATGTAAAGACTAAAAATCTAAGAATGCCCAAGAAAAATGTAGCCAAAATGCATAAGCATCAAAACAAAAGCTACAATCTTTGACACAATCATTTCCTAAATTCAGCATGCATCATCATGTGCATGAAAGCACACACACATCTAGAATATCAGGTCATAGTAACTAGCAATTTGAAAACAGCATACTCAGTGATTTTTCTAGTATAATCCCGCTAGTGCAAAAATCTTATCAGTGACACCAAAATGCTTCAATCTCCAGTGCATTTAGATTTATATATTATCTAAAATACTCTAAAGGCCTCTAGAGTGTATACCTGTCTTGATTTGATGTGAGATTGCCTGGCTTACCTCGTTTCACAGTTTTATATAACATCTTAGACAATCAGGATGATAAGCAATACTCAAAGAAGCTGCCTTCAGATTTTCTCTCAATTTTCCATTTATCAAATTTTTGTTATCTGCCAATATAGTTCCATTTTGTCCACAGAGAGGTCAATTAGGACTAGATGGTGCCTGACTTTTCTTCTGTGATAATCAACTTTACTTTTTGTAACCTAATTTTTCTTATCAATTTTAGTTGCTGTTGTTTCTTTAACCTATCATGTACTGTAGATTCTGATTTCTTTTTCCAGCTTATGTCTGCTAAGGGAAATGGGACCTGAATGGAAGTGGTTTTATGGTTTTTTTGAGGTCTATGTAGCTTTTAGTTCAGACTTTTTGAGCTAAAAAATAGTGAAAGTTAATGGTTTTGAGAAAGATACAGAGTCAGATTTGACGTGTTTGTGCCAAATGCTGAGAACTGGGGTTGAAAAAGATTCTGTCGTCAATCAAAAGGAATGAAAACAAGCAAGCCCCATTGCCAATCCTAGTCAGTCTCCTAGGGTCTCCTAAGCTAACTACAACAGAAGAGACCACAAAGATGATTGGTTATTTGTAGCACCCACTCAAATCACCTTTAAAAATTATATCAAACTCGGCATGGGTGCTTCCAATATCACTTTTTGGAAGCAGTCCATTTCATCCCTTTTCTTAGCAATGTACTGTAGGATCAAAGGCTGAGTCCCTGGCTCTGCTGCTGGGTAACTGGAATTGAAATAGTTAGAAAGCTGCTTTTCCACCACATCTAAGTATTAATAGTAAGAGAAGAAAGCAAAAACCCAGAGCTGATGTCTTCCAGGTACCTTTAGTAGCTGTTGGGATACTTGATATTTGGTAGCCTAATTTTTTTTTTTTTTTTTAATGCAGTGAAGGGCTGAGAATTCCAGTTTTGTTGTTAAAATGTAACCCCTCCCCTACACTCATATCTCAAGGTGCCTAAGATGGATTTCTAATTCTTAAACTCAGGGCACCTTCTGGAGTTAGAGACTCACCTCATTAATTAGATGATCACTAGCTTGTTATGACAACATATGATGCTGGTATAATTTCCTTTATGTACGTTGAGGGTAAATCAAAATTTTCTAAAGTAAAAAATGAAAACCAACTGGAGGAAGGAGGAGCATACTTTGTGATGAATTTTTTTTTTTTTTGCAAAATTGACAAATGCTTTTTTAAGTCAAAGTATTTTTATAATCTAAAAATATAATTTTATAATATGCATAAAACTTTATAACCTAAAATACTTGAATTCAGATTTGCATACATCTTGCTTTCTTCCAAAAGAAAACACATTGAAATGTAATAAAATATGACAATGAATGAATGTCAAAGTTCTAAGAACCAAAAACAGAGAGAAATAAAAATATGATGATGAGAAATTTGGTAGCAGTGACAAACCACCAGACCACCCATACCTCTTTGTGGAAGATTTTCAACTTTATAAGTATGACTTTAATTGCTACCAAAAGATCTTGCCTAGTTGTTATTGTCTGTGAATGTGGCTTCCTAGATAAATCTTCTGGACACTCGAAAATTTACTCCTATAATCAATAAAGGTTTTATAAAATAATGAATTTGAATAAAAATCTTCTAAAATCCTCCCCTTCTAAATTTTTGATTGTATGGTCATTAAACTTGGGAGGGGAGAAGGGATGCACTGTGGTTATCATTTTGAGTAAGTGGCTATCATACACTCCATGGTAGTGTACTCAGGCCCCTTAGGGAAGGTGGGTGCTTGCCCAGTTGCTGAGGATAGCCTCCTGGTAGAGCGCCTTTGGGCTGATACATTTTATTGACTCCTTACGCAGGCTGGCAGTGTTAATGTTGCTGTCTCTAGAATTGATGGGTAGGGCCAACCTGGCCAATGTTCTCTTCAAATCCTTTCTTTTCAGTCAATGTAAAGCTTGGATACCAGGTAACCTAGCTTTATCAAATTTTATATAAAAGCAATAATGGAGGACCTGAGGCCACATCTCTAAGTGATGTTTTGGTCCTCATGGGCCATTTATTTCTTTTATTTTCTGATAGTTCTCATGTGTGTTCTGGATATGTGAAGTCTCCAGGTATTTTTGCGTTATGGATAAGTGAAAGCATAATTAAAAAAATAATTCAACAAACGCAAACTCTTTTCCTTATAAACAAACAAGCCAATGTCAGGGAGTAAAATGATAAAGAGTAAAATAGACAATAAAGTTATTCTGGAAGTTCGTTCACCTCCCAGGAGTGTTTTGCTTTAAGCCTTTTGCATGACCATCCTTTCTGTATGGAATGTTCTTCTACTCCATGAATGCCCACCACGCAGTTCCCCATCCCCTCAAGTCTGCCCAAATGCCACCCCAAGAAGGCCAATGGTGACCACTGTTGTCGCAGTGCACCACCCACATACCTTCTCCATCCTCCTTTCCTGCTGCCCTTTTCTCAGAGCTCTTAGCATTTTCTTAGCAACACACAGCTCATGCATTCTGTTCTCTGACCAGCTCCCAGCACCTTTGTCTGTTTAACTCACTGACACACAACAAGCATCTAGAGTAGTCCCCATCCCATAATAGCATTTTGGGGGTGGGGTGGGGGAGTGGGCGCACACCAACAACACAATCAAAAGGAAAATGACAGTGAAAGATCTGTCTGTTATCAACCAATGCCGATAACTTAAAATAGAAGGTGATCATCTGTACTGCGTTGTTTCTTTTCACATAATTTCATTCACAAAGTGGAGAGCAACTTAGTTATAAGAGTCTTCTAGCCATACTTTTCATTCTGTATTATCTGCAGAATAAAGGTCAGTCAAAGTGGACAAAAAGCAATGAATAAGAATAAAAATAACTATTTGAGAGTACAGGAAAAGACAAAAAGAGCCAGAGTCACTTATTTAAAGTGATAGGAGGAAAAAAAGTAAAATCATTTTTAAGTGAATAAGTAACAACCGCCATAAAATAGGTGGAAATGGAAACAGAGAAACAACAATTAATTTTATATAGATATGTAATCTAGGGGACTTTCCCGATGGTCCAGTGGCTAAGATTCTGAGCTCCTGATACAGGAGACCCAGGTTCAATCCCTGGTTGGGGAAGTAGGTCCCACATACCACAACTAAGACCCAACAGCCAAATAAGTAAATAAAATTTTTTAAAAAGCATTAAAAACGTAATCCAGTTAGTTAATTTGAACACTATTATCCTTTTTTGGTTCATTGTTAATCTTTTTGACAATTCTCAATTTATAATACTTTTTAGAAAGGAGAAAGTTGTTTATTTTTAAAGCAGTACTATTTAAGCTAAACTACCTATTTACATTGTACTTCTTAAATCCAATTAGTCATATCAAAGTTTTATATTATTTACATAACTACCGAGAGCATTTGTTCTTGGTTGACATTTCCTGAGGGGCAGATTCTCTATATTAGAATAGTTTAAACTATTAATTTATAGCATCACTGCCATCTGTTGGATCTGATCAGAATTAGAGTTTTTCAGTTATCCAAGAATGAGAAGTGTTCAGCGCTTTTCATTTCCCAATGCCAACAGTGAGTAAACTTTGGATACCAGTAAACAATGAAAAGATTAGAAAATAATGCGATTGCCAATTAGATATTTTTCAAAAGATACAATTATTTTAAGAAATAAAAATGAATAAGATTAAATTATAAAAAGTAATAACTACAAGTACTTTAATGTTTATAGAGAAGTCAGCTGAAACTATGGTTTTGCTATAGAAAATGCTCAGTCAAGTCTCTGTTGTATATCTATAGATCATACTAACTCACTCTTGATTCTTCATATTTACTTCATAGTCTCTCCATAAAGAACTGGGTGATTTCCTTAAATCTTGGAGAACTTGTTATCTCCATTTCCTTATTTGTAGGGTCTTAAACGCTTAAATTGATTTACTTCTGGCTGCCCTGGGTCTTCACTGCTACGAGTGGGTTCTCTAGCTGCAAGGAGTGGGGCTCCGCGCTAGCTGCAGCGCGTAGGCTTCTCATTGCGGCAGCCTCTCTGGTCGTGGAGCACGGGCTCCAGGGCACAGGCTGAGCAATCGTGGCGCACTGCCTACTTGGCACCCAGCATGTGGGTCTTCCCAGATCAAGGGCTGAACTGGTGTTCCCTGCATTGCAAGATGAATTCTTCATCACTGGACCACCAAGGAGGCCCTATTTTTTGTTTGTAATAGCCCTTCCCACAACAGCAGTGACTCAACGCAGCATATATAGTGCTTACTTTAAAAAAAAAAATTTATTTTTTTGATTGACTGCTGGGCCACTGCTGCCTTCCACACTACCAGAGACAACTCTCCTCTAGGGACCATCCTGCTATCACGTGACCTGTGGTCAGGACCACAGCAAAGGAAATGAGGGGATGAGTAGGACGAACACCCCAAAGAGACTCCAGGAAGAGACAGAATGCCCCCAAATTACACAGATGTGCATGTTGAGTGCTTTGGGAACTTTTCAGTGTCCTCATTCTATATGGATGACCTGTCATTCTGTATTAGCAGTATTCATATTTCTCTTCACTGACACAGAAATAAAGCAGTGACTGAATCATTTTAATATCTAGTAGAATTATTTATGAGGGTACTAGGCCTAAGACGGGCCTCTCAGGTCATGCTAGCGGTAAAGAACCTACCTGCCAGTGAAGGAGAAGGGACTCGGGTTTGATCCCTGGGTTGGAAAGATCCCCAACCCACTCCAATATTCTTGGAGGAGGGCAAGGCAACCCACTCCAGTATTCTTGCCTGGAAAATCCTATGGACAGAGGAGCCTGGTGGGCTACAGCTCATAGGGTCACAAAGAGTAGGACATGACTGAAGTGACCAAGCATGCATGAAGACGCCTAAGAAAGTCATGTAATGTGTAGAGAAAATCTTTTAAAGATGTGCCACATAAAAAAACATCAAGAAAACACAGCACTTCGTGTATTCACGATGACCCAACTCTCTATCCATTCAGTATTGTCAGGGAAGGGCCTGACCGTAAATAATTCCTTAGAATGTTAAATCTCTCTAGTGTTTGAAAACCACTTTTCAAAGCTTTTTAAAAAATCCACCCCCACCCCAATTAAATAGGGTTAGTGGAAGGTAGTGTACTTATGTATTTATTTCTACAAATATTTCTTTTACTTTCTTTTATTCTGCGGATTTAAGTATAGACTAGTGCTACTCTTTAGTAAGTCTCCTACATACAAACGAGTTCCATTCCGAGAGCTTATTTGTAAGTCCAATTTGTTTGTAAGTTCATTTTGCTGATAAATCCAACAAAGTTAGCCTAGGTACCCAACTAACACAATTGGCTATATAGTACAATACGGTAATAGGTTTATAATACTTTTCACACAAATAGCACGTAAAAAAACAAAAAGTAAAACAATTTTGATCTCACAGCACCTTGAAAAGTACAGGAGTACATTACAATGGCTGGGACACAGGGACAGGCATCAGGTGAAGAGGCACGAGGAGCTACTGACTGGAGCAGGAAGGGGAGGTGGGAGATGGTAGAGCTGAATGGTCCTCAGCAATTGGAGACGGACGGCAAGCTGCAGTTTCATTCATGCCTGACGTTGATGGCCCGGGTTTTGGTTCCTTGCTGGATTCAATTCTATCTACCCTCTTGAAGAAAGGATCCAGCGATGTCTGGGTAGTAGCCTTTTCTCTTGTCATTGATGCACCGGATTGCATTCCTAATGGCTGCTGCAAGCTTTGTGTACCGTTCAGCATTTGGGTCCTGTGTCTCAGAAGCTAACAGTGTCTCCTCAAATAAAGAAAAACCCCTTGCCATTTCCTGCATCGTGAATCTCTTCAGCTGTTCAATTATGTCTTCTTCCTCCTTTCTCTGGATACGTGTGCATCTTTGAACGTTCACAACTTGAAGGTTCCTATGTAGGGGATGTACTGTATTTTCTTGTGCACTTGAGGCTGTAGTGCAATGAATGATGATGGTCATTTCAAAGGAGGGGACAAAACACCTCTCTTAGAGTTGGCAAAACATCACAAGATTCACTTCCACATTGCCATTCCCCTCCAGGAAGATATATATATATATATATCCCAGATGGCTAGAGATGCATACCATCACCCTTTCAAAATAAACTTTAACATCTGTTCTAGATCATACTTCTTGACCAATCCACACAGATTCACTTAGGAATAAGTAATCTTGTCATTTACAATACTTTTTTTTTTTTAATCAAAGAAATATTGACCATAGAAATAATCCACTGTGATTTACAACGTTAAAATGTAGTCTCCGGAAAAATGCAAACTCATGTTACAGACCTGATGTATGGGCTGGACTTGGTAATGCTAAAGCTGTGCGGTTATGGTCTTTGTTAGGGCTTTTCACGGGAAAAGGTTTTCCGCAGTCCATTTTCCTCTAACAGTGGAGGAACTGTGTCTTCATGCTGACCCCTAGCGGCAGTTTAGGTAGATGTTGGGGGAGGGGCAGAAAAGGTAATGGAAGATTTGCTCTGTATTTTAGTGAAAATGCTCACCAACTTAATCTGAAATATTCTTCAGTGTGTTTAAAATAATATTTTAAAACATTATTGAAAGATTGTGATCTGGAAAGCATTCCATTGTGGTGCTTTTAAAGAGATAATATTCTACTGATAACTGTGTGTTAATAGATGCTTGTCTTTGTCTCCTTTTAAGGTGAAGTCATTTCAAAATATTTTGACACATTCATTGTCCTGGTGGCTGAATATCACCTGTGCTACATAACCATATAGGATAAATATAATACGCTTAACTGACATAAATTAATCTTGTTGTTATGGTATTTACTCTAGAGCTGAATTTTTTGCTCTTGACTTTGAGTAATAGAAATTATTTGGTTTTAAAATTCTTATATCACTTTATTGTCAGGTGCTACCTCTTTTGAATTAAAATGCTCGTAAGACGAGAATCCTCCAAGACAACTTGAGTTAGTTCCTTTTAGAAAATTCAATTTTGTAGTAAGGATGTATCATATTTTTGTACTCAGGATAATGATACCTCAAAAAACTTATTTAAAGTGTTCTTCACTATCTTAAAAGCCTTCTGAAATTAACAGATAAGATATATGGGAGGCACCTTCATGGTAAACTTAAGTAGTATTCTTTCCTTATTTCTGTCCAAGTTTACCAAGTGGATACTTTCTATTTCTATCCACCTTAGCACCTAGATTTCTTCTCTGCTAACTGTATATTGATCAACACCTCTGATTTTAAGGAGTAGATAGAATGAAAAGCTGGATTTTGCAATGAAAGAAGTCAATTCCATATCCCCATTTTGTGTCAGTTGATGCCTAGTCAACCTTTACAAACAGCTTGAATTTTATTAGCTACCAGTTGAGGCTAGGTGAATCCCATGAAATGTTCAATTAGAAAATTATCTATCCTGCTTTTATTACCTGGAGAGCAAAGACTGACATTTGCATAACCTTATTTTAAATTTGCTGGTACCTCTTTCAGGCTTAATTTACAGTGTAACTGATTTTAAGAGGAAATTATCAAACAGTTTGGATAACTGTTGGATAACTTTATATTATGTGATCCTTTTCTCTCTCAATTTGAAGCCAATTCCACTTTTACTCATCCTTGACTTTTTATATTAATTTTTCCCATGATTTTCCATCCCTCTGAAAACAGCCTTCATTGCTCATTTGTTGCCTAAACAAAGACTTGGGGGTGATGCTTGAGGAAATTGCTTTAGCTCCAGCCCTCCAGAGGCTGGAGATTTGACTGTCTAGCTGAAAAGTTGTCGGAAAATGAAAAGTTCATACATAGATGCAAATTTGGAAACAGGATGCTATTTTCCCATGATCCCAGAAATGGAGACAGGATTATAGGAAAATCTCTGCCCTTGTGGCTCACTCAGTAGGCGTGGGTAATGATGTGATAATGATGGTGACATGGTGATGATGATGTTGATAGCAATGATGAAATGATGATGATAGTTGGAATGTGTGGCCAGGCACTGAGCTAAGTACTTGGAATGTATCAGTAAATCTTCGAAAAGTTCCCTATGATGTAGCAAGTCTTATCATCATGTCCATTCTGCAGATGAGGAAACAGAAGCACAGTCCTTGTTCAAGGTCACAGAGGTGGGATGGACACTATACGCCGAGCCAGTTGGCTACCAACATCCAGAGAAAGCTCATGAGTTTTCTTTCTCTGCCTCCTGCTCACTATCTCCCTGAATTTGAGCTTCTCCAAATCTTCCCACCAAAATGTTTCCCTCTGCCTTCTTTGTCTCTTTGGATTCCACCAGACTGAAGGCACCTTTGGAGAAGTGAGTTTCCATCCCCTCCTCTCCTTCCTCCCTCCTTCCACCTTTCTCCCAGCTTCCTTTCCCTGTTATCACTTCACTTCCTCCTCACCCTTGTTTTCTATTTATAAGAGAATAAGAAAAAGAAAAAAAATGTATTCAAAGGTTAGTAAGAATTTCCCAGAATACTGCACATCAAAATGATCTCTCTTATTTCTCATTTCCTAAGAAATGATGAAGTAAACCAAACAAATGCTGGCTTCCCCCCCTCTAGAAAATACTATATTTTTTAAAGCTTAAGATATTAATAATTGCAAAAAAAAAAAAAGGTAGTGAACTGAAAGATAGATCAATGGTTTTAATTTTGTGTCTGTTGATTGACTTGCTCCTTGAGCAATTCTCTCACTAAATTTTATCTTTCTTAACTATAAAACAAAAACAAAATAAAAATGGAATCTGAATTCTATTTTCCACATCCAAGTGATTACCCTTGATCCAGGGAGCCTGGAACACAAATTTCCACTAGGAATAGATGGGATCACTCTTTACCACTTTTATCATTTTATCCCAAAGGCTAAGGAAGTTCTTATCTGTGAATTTTGGTTTCTTGTGTAAATTATTTCACTGTTACCTGGGTGTTCTTTGTGTGCCAGGCACTGCTCTAGGCTGTAGGAGTTCAGTAGGAAACATGACAATGGTTCCATGAAACTGTTTTCATGAAGCTTACAGGTTGGACAGGAAGACAGACAACACATGAGTAATTTTAAGGTAATTTCAGAGGCAATAACAGTATGGATTAAATAAAACAGCATGATATCATAGAGAGGGGCAGACATGACACCAGGGTTGTGAAAGGAGGCACAGGAATGACACAGCTCATCAAAGGGGGTCTCTCTGAAGAAGCAACATTAGAGCTGATGAGCTGAGGGTAGTCCTGGCAATGGCCGGTGGTGTTTTTTTTTAATGTGCAGTCACACTAGAGATTTCAGCATCCTTATTATTTAGTTAAGAAAATAAAAAACGTGGTATCTCTAATTACTTTGGGATTGTGGCCCCTGTCACATCCAGATATGTAAACAGACTGACTTCTAGGCTAAACAGAAACATTTGGTAGCTGCAGAAGCCACTTATTATGAATGTTCTAACACCTTGACCATTATTCCTATTTTATCAGGAGACAAGTCAGCCATGTTAAATGAAGACAGTTGTTCTTTCCTGATGGCATCTAGTTTATTATTGGCAGGCATTGCAGCTTTTTGAGACAGAAGGTGGCATGTATGGAAGTGAGGTATCCTGATTGAACAGATAGGTCAATAAAGATTCCATGTCACTTGTAAGAAAATTACATTTGATTTCCCTGCACCTTGACTGACTGCCTCATAATTGGTAAAGAAAAAAAAAAACCAACACCCTGCGTGCTTTCTGTGGAGGGGCTGGATTAGGGTGTACACGATTCCTTTTGAGTAGCAGTTTTCTCTTGAAAAATCATGATGTCGCAGCAACTGTAGTTGAAAGCATGTCCTGGAAGCCCCCAAATCATACTTGCTAGGGCACCTCGGTATGATGGAAACAATTTGATTTCACATACTTAAAAAAATTTTATTTTGCATTTTTTCCCCTTATTTTGCTATAGGATGTAAAGCTTCCTCCGTTTGTTTTTTAGGGCTGGGTTTCACTTTATTAATGATGTTTCTTTACATTCTTTAAGATTTCTGCCTGCAGTTTAATCATGATTCTGTCCCTTACTACAGGATAAACGTCTTTAAATATTTCTTTGAAAAGAGACAACCTCTTGGCTACTTTTGTCAATGCTGGGGTTCAGCCAGAGTTGGGGGGCACATTTCTTTGTCTTCTGCAGCTGTGGGGCTGCCTCGGAATGACGGCTGTTTGGGACTCAGAAATCGATCGATTTAACGAACACCCTCGACTTCTCGGGTCATTACCTTTGAAAAGCTGGCTGGAATGAGAGTCAGGAGTCCTGTTCACAGCATTCCAAATCTGGCTGTGATAACCAGGAGATCTGTTTATCTCAGCGGCCCGCGCCCCACCCCCTCGCACCTGTATAGACTCGCGGGAACCCGCAATTAAACTCGCCAGCCCCAGTCAGTGCTGCACATGCACCTCCCCGCCCTACTCGCAGCGTGTCTGCCACCAATATGTCTTTCTTTGGTGTGACAAACCTCACGGAGACATATGAAAAGCCGTGCTGGTGGGAATGGTTGTAATCACTGTTAACAAACAAGGTTCTGATTGCCAATATTACCATCTGTTCCATCGGGTTCCACATATTCCCCGGTATGTGGGCTCTGTTAAACAGATTTTCCGTGCGGCCCAAGGTCACCCTTGATTCATGTAACCAGCCTTTGCAGATGGGTTAAATGTGAGCCTCCCAACAACAGCAAGAATCAACATCCGAGAGGTACCAAATCATGTCCTCTGATGACAGAGCCCAAATAAACAGTCCACCGTGTCGGCAAAGACAGAATAGCCACATCCCTTGATACCTGAAAGGAAGAGATTCCAAAGACACTGTGTCAAGTGCAAGATTCTTCTATTACACTTCCTATAAAAATGACTTCACTGTATAATTAGAGAAGCCCAGGGGTGAGGAGGAAATAACCTGCTTTCAAGAGCAACTGTTTAAGTGATACAAGCGGAGATCCCCATACTATTGAGTCCTCCCCCTTCTTGCGAACGGAAAACTGAGCTGAGTACTTTTCCCTCTCTGTTTCTCAACACCTGCAAGAGGTTCTCATCACTCCCCTTGAGGTGAGTCAAGTCAATTAAAATATATTGATTTTCTCAGCACTGGGGATATAAAAAGACTCGCAGCCTGGCTGAGAAGTAGATACCAGGCAGACACAGAGGCAGAGTGATTAATAAGGAGAGGCAGTAATGGATGTGGATAACTTCACCCCGGAAGGGGCAAGTGAGCTGGTTTTGCAGGGTGAGCTAGCCAGTCCTCAGGCAGAGGTGTGGGAGAAATAGGGCAGGGCATTTGGGGCAAAGCGAGCATGAGTGCAAAGGCACACAGACGGGAAACAGCATAGTATATACAGGGAGGCATAAAATAGATGCTACTTGTGCAACTGAATTTTTCCTTCATAATCTTAGCACCCCTGCTGTAAGTGCTTTTTCACTGTGGGGCTTGGGGACTTAATACAAAAAAACTTTGTGTTGCATTCCTTTCCATAATATGTGCCATGAAATAATATTTTGAGATGGTTACTATTCTCTGACTGTGAACGTTTGTACCCAAATCTCATTTTTTTAAACAAAAAGAAACATTTATGTTCAGCAAACGCATGCTCTGAGCTTATGTGAAAAAGAAGACCTAGTTTGCTGCTTCTAAGTCGCTTCAGTCGTGTCTGACTCTGTGCGACCCCACAGATGGCAGCCCATCAGGCTCCCCCATCTCTGGGATTCTCCAGGCAAGAACACTGGAGTGGGTTGCCATTTCCTTCTCCAATGCATGAAAGTGAAAAGTGAAAGTGAAGCCACTCAGTGTCCGACTCTTAGCAACCCCATGGACTGCAGCCTACCAAGCTCCTCCCATGGGATTTTCCAGGCAAGAGTACTGGAGTGGGTTGCCATTGCCTTCTCCAAGACCTAGTTTGGAGGTCAAGAAATGCTTCCTTGAGCAGGGGATGTTAGTGTTGAACTTTGAAAGATGAATGGGAATTATTGGGGGAAGAAATGTCCAGGCAGGGGGACCAGAGTATGAGGACACCCTGAGGTGACATAGAGCCTGGCAAGGGTGCCAGAAAGGCCTGGCTGGGATGCAGCAACAGGGAGAGGTGGCAGGAAGCGTGGGGGTGGTGAAGGAGACAGGGCAACTCATGCTTAACCTCAGACGACACATGAGAAATCTGGGGCTTTATCCTGAGCAATGGGGAATGGTGGAAGCTTTAAGTAGAGGAGAAATATGATTATATTATTTAAAAAGTAACTTTACTTCACTCTGTTTTGACAGACTCCAGGTCCACCCAAATCACTTCAAATGAACCAATTTCATTCCCTTTTATGGCTAAGAAAGAGAAAAACAAATACCTATATATTAACACATGTATGCAGAATTTAGGAAAATGGTACAAATGAACCTAGTTCCAGGGCCGGAATAGAGATGCAGATATAGAGAACAGGTGTGTGGACATGAGGTGGGGCAGGGAGGGTGGGATGAACTGGGAGATGAGGTTTGACATAAATACACTTGGCTGCAGGGTCAGTCAATTGTGTCTGACTCTCTTGTGACCCCTGGACCGTAGCCCACCAGGCTCCTCTGTCCATGGAATTTTTTAGGCAAGAATGCTAGAGTGGGTTGTCATTTCCTACTCCAGGGGATCTTCCTGACCCAGGGATCAAACCTGCTTCTCTTGTGTCTCCTGCATTGACAGGTGGATTCTTTACCCTTGTGCCAAAACAAATAGTGGGAGTCTTCAGTATAGCACAGGGAGCTCAGCTCCGTGCTGTGATGACCTAGATGGAGGGGAAGGGAGGGTGGGAGGGAGGCTCAAGAAGGAGGG
>SJYT01069207.1:3945-17587 GCA_006410635.1 Cephalophus harveyi | reverse complement strand
GATGTTTTGTAGTTTGGTATATTTTTCCTTTCCTTTTTTTTTTTTTTTGAGACTGAATTCAATTTCTTTAAAAAGCTTATAAATATATTATGTTGCTAAGATATTTTATTTTACTGAAAAGTAACATCAATTACCAATAAATTATGTCATATCATTTAACTAAGTGTTTTTGTTACTTTGAAATGTAATTTCAGTCTGTTATCTACCACATGCTGCATCTAGATTGATTTTAGGAATAGAGGTAGAAATATAATTTAAGAGAAAATAAAGGTCTTATAAGAATAAAGAGCATTTATTCACCAGGTGTGTGTGCTTAGTCAATCAGTCATGTCCAACTCTTTGGGACCCCATGGGCTGTAGTCTGCCAGACTCCTCTGTCCGTGGAAGTTTTCAGCCAAGAATACTGGAGTGGGTTGCCACTTCCTACTCCATTATTCTTCCCTGATGGCTCAGCAGTAAAGTATCTCCCTGTAATGCAAGAGACACAGGAAATGTGTGCTCGATCCCTGAGTTGTAAAGATCCCTGGAAGAGAAAACGGCAATCCACTCAGTAGTCTTGTCTGAAACATTCCATAGACAGAGGAGGCTGGCAAGTTACAGCCCATGGAGTTGCAAAGAGTCAGACGTGAATGAGAGACTGAGCAGCACACACTCCATTATTCACCAGGAAATCAAGCCAAATAAGAAATGAGTAATTTCACTTTCAGTAAAATGTGTTTATTTACTAGCCTTAGATTTTTACTTGTGAAAAGCATTAGAGTCATGGAGATTCAAATAAAAGAAAGAATATCAGTAAGAGACAACTGTAACTGTGACTCTCAAACAAAGCAGCAACATGCACTCTTTAAAAAATATGTGGTATACCTTGGGCAGACAAAGCCAACACACTTTTGGAGTAATGGATTTCCTCGGATGGAATAGGGTCTGCGAGTTTCTTTTGCATTGTTTGATACCAAGAACTGAAAGTGAATGTAGAACTGATTGAGAAGATGGGTGGTCCTTTATACACTCCAGAAAATTTTCAGAAAATAAGAAAGAGGCTTAGACTTCTACTTATGATGAATCTTGGAGATTTGTCCTGACTAAGATAGACATATAATAACATACACATACAGATATAGGCACACAAGAGCCATAAGATTCCATTCAGTGCCTCACTGTGACCTGTAAATAATTTCTGTTAGCCTAGGGCAGTGATGTACCTGTGTTTGTAGGCTCACACTTTTAAAAAAACAGGTAAGAAAAGCCGAATTGAATTCATCAAATTTTATTGTAAAGTAGGCTCCAAAAAGCAAAGAAATGAAGAATTTACTGGGGGAAAACGTCAGAGTCAAATTATGCAGTGTATTCAAAGATCTTAGCAAAAGTAGCAACACACTTGTAGCAGAAATATGATAGTTCTGCATGTGGAGCTAGAGCCAAGGTGGGTGGTGATGATTGGAAGAAGACTGAACATCAAGAATAAAGTCCTTAAATCAACACAAAAAAGAATTAAATATACTGCAATCATAGTAAACAAGTATAAGGAAATATAAGTACAATTATTAATAACATACTTTATAGAGGGTAACAACCAGTTCTCAATCAAACCAAAGAATGCTAAAATGAAAGAAATATAGAATAATATAAAGGGAGTATACATGCCAGTAAAAAAAAAGACAAATTTATCAGGAGAGGAAAATTTTTTCAAATAGCAACTAAAAGCAGCTCATGAAGTGAAGTGAGTGAAGTTGCTCAGTCGTGTCCGACTCTTTGCGACCCGTGGAATGTAGCCCACCAGGCTCCTCTATGCATGGGATTCTCCCGGCAAGAATACTGGAGTGGATTGCCATTTCCTTCTCCAGGGGATCTTCCCGACTCAGGGATCGAGCCCAGTTCTCCTGCATTGCAGGCAGACACTTTAACCTCTGAGCCACCAGGGAAGCCCAAAGCAGCTCATAAGGAATGCATATTAAAAGTAAAGATACAAGAAAATTTTTAAAAAGATTGAAAAGATATATAATGAAAGCACTATAAAATCAATGTTGCTATATTTATCATTGACAAAAGCAGGTTTCAAGATCAAAAGGATTATGAGAGACAAACAGAAATATTATGACATAATACTCAATCAAGTAGTAGTTAAAGTCCTAAATTGGTAAATTAATACCCATATTAACACATGACAAGGTTGAAATTAAAAGTAGGAACAGGAAAATTCACAGTCATATGTAAGATACTTGTGTCAGGAACACACAGGATGAATAAGCCTTCTTATAGCTTTTCATAAGTATTTATAGTCTTTCTTACAGCCTTCTTATAGTTTTTCTCAGTATTTACTGAGAAAATCTTGAAAGGTTTATGCTTTAGAGTGATACCATGTTTAATTGATAATTTCAGCTTTATATTAATCCTAACAATTTCACTATTTATACATATATCAAACTATAGTAGGGGAATATTTTATTCTAATACTTTTTCAGTTAAGGTGAATAAATATTGGTAATTATAAATATATGTATCTCTATATATACACATGGATTTTCCCTGGTGGCTCAGTAGTAAAGAATCTGCCTGTCAATGCAGGAGACCCGGGTTCGGTCCTTGGGTTGGGAAGATCCCCCAGAGGAGGGCATGGCAATCCACTCCAGTATTCTTGTCTGGAGAATCCCAAGGACAGAGGAGCCTGGCAGGCTACAGTCCATGGGGTCGCAAAGAGTTGGACATGACTGAAGCAACTAAGCAGGAACAGCAGCATACACACACATACACATAGTAGTGTATACACACACACACACACACACATTTCTATATATGGACACAAACAAAGATACATATTCTCTTGTGCTGGCATACCTAATTTCTTTTCCTTCTATTTTATTATTGCTTTTTCCTCATTGGTCAAAAGCATTTGTTATATGTCTTGCTGTTTCCTTTGGAGAGTGTTTAAAGCATTTTTTTTATTAGGTATAAAATCTCAAGTTCTACTGGACAGGTTTTATTAAGTTAAAGACAATCTAGTTTGATAAACACTTGTTTTTTTAATTCAAGAATGAGTGTTACTGTTAGTGATTTTCATCGACTATAAAAATGTTTTTGGTTGCTTGAGTTATGTAAATATCTAGTAAAGAATATTTTTCCCTTATTTAATCACCTTTTATTCTGAAGAATAAATCTGCTTGGCCAAGCAGCAGTTAACTCTGCCTCTCTCAAATGAGATGTTTTTTATTTGAATAGACCTATACTAATTATCTAAAATGTGTTAAAATGCCTTGCATGTTTTTATGTTTTGGTTAATTTTAAATGAGAAAGAACAATTTTGTTGTAAGTTGTAAAGCCAGTTAAGATCAAACCAGTCAATCCTAAAGGAAACTAACCCTGAATATTCACTCGAAGGACTGATGCTGAAGCTCCAATACTTTGGCCAGCTGATGCGAAGAGCTAACTCATTGGAAAATACCCTGATGCTGGGTCTTTTATAAATATATTTTGTTGCTAAGATATTTTATTTTACTGAAAGCTAACATCAATTACCAATAAATTATGTGATATCATTTAACTAGGTGTTTTCATTACTTTTAAATGTAATTTCAGTCTCTTATTTATCACATGTTGTATCTAGATTGATTGTTGGGAAAGACTGAAGGCAGGAGAAGGGGGTGACAGAGGATGAGATGGTTGAATGGCATCACCTAATCAATGGATATGAGTTTGAGCAAACTCTGCATGATAGTGAAGGACAGGGAAGCCTGGTGTGGTACAGTCCATGGGGTCACAAAGATTTGGACAACTTAGCGACTGAACGAACGAATGGACTCTAAAATCTAAACCTATGAACTCTATAAATCCTCCCAAATAGAAAACAAAAGCTGGGGATTGTAGATAGTCATTAAACAAAAGATAATGTTTGTGGACTAAAGAAAAGTCATGAGAAAACTAAATTATGCACAACTAATCACTTTCAACTTGGTTTAACTCTTTGGAATTTACCTCCCATTTTTGGCACTCAAGGCTCTGAGTATAGCTGTCTGATTTCCATACCTCCTCTGTTAAACTGAAAGCACCCAGTTCTTAAACCATAGTACTTGCATGAAGAGGGGGAAAATACAGAAGAATGGAGGGGATTTATCTATAATCCATTAGCACAAATAAATGGCATACAAAGAGGTGTATAGTTTACATATTAACATGTCAGAAAGATTGTTATGACATTCATCCAAACATATCACATGGGGGAGGGAGAAGGAAGGAAGGAAAGAACACAGGCAAGCCATGTTAACTGTTAGAATAAAACATACTACACCAAAAATAGAGAACATTATCCATCTGTGTTTCACACTGAAAAGAACATTTGAGATTCTGAATAATTTAATAACATCTAAGTTTAAAGATGAGATAAATAAAGGGTAGAATTTAATGATACAGAAATTGCAGAGCTAGGGAAACAAACTAAATGCCAAATGAATAGCATTACAGAAGAGATAGGAACAAAATAGAACTTCAAGAAATAAAACAAACACAGCTGAAAACCTCATTTATGATATAGAGGAATGGCTTAATATAACCACAGTTGAATCCACATGAAAATAACAGAGTTCCTGGACCAATTAGAGACAAAACCCTAGAACAGCAAGATGGGCAAAGAATCTAACATGAAGGTAATTGGGAACCACGGGGTAGAAAGTTAAAAAAGGCAATGAAATACTTCTTTACAAAAATAATAGTATGTTTTCTTATAGAAATACAGTCCAACATATTCCTATATTAGAAGATCTATCAACAAACCATAATAAGTTGAAAAGAAAAATCACTTATACAATCCATAATTAATTCATTTGATGTGATGAATTTAAAAGCTTCAGATTCAAGCTCTAAGTTACTGACAAGACTAGGGATTGGATAGTAAAAGATGCTTATCAGGATTACAGCTCAAAAAAAAAAAAATCAGAAAATGGACAAAATACCTAAATAGACATTTCTTCAAAGAAGACATAAAGATGGCCAAGAGGCACATGAAAAGATCCCCAACATCACTAATTACTAAAGAAATACAAATCAAAACTATAATGAGGTATCACCTCACACGAGTCAGAATGGTTAGCATCAAAAAAATCTATAAACAATGCTGAAGAGTGTAAGGAGAAAAGGGAATCCTTTTGCACTGTTGCTGGAAATGTAAATTGAGATTGCCACTATGTAAAACAGTGTGGAGGTCTCTTTAAAAATAGAGCTACCGTATGACCCAGTAGTCCTACACCTGGGGATAAAGCTTGAGAAAACCACAATTCATAAAGACACATGGACCATGGGGTTCGTTGCAGCATCATTTATTTATACAACATCCATGACATGGAAGCAGTGTAGACGTCCATCCACAGAGAAATGGAGAAATAAAATGTGGTACATATATATATAATGGAATATTACTCAGCCATAAAAAGGCAGTCCCTGGTGGCTCAGAGGTTAAAGCGTCTGCCTGAAATGCAGGAGACCCGGGTTCGATCCCTGCGTTGGGAAGATCCCCTGGAGAAGGAAATGGCAACCCACTCCAGTACTCTTGCCTGGAGAATCCCATGGAGGGAGGAGCCTGGTGGGCTACAGTCCATGGGGTCACAAAGAGTCGGACACTACTGAGCAACTTCACTCACTCACTCACTCATAAAAATAAATGTCATTTGTAAAGATGTGGATGGATCTTGAGTCTGTCATACAGGGTGAAGTAAGTCAGAAAGAGAAAAACAACTGTCATATATTAAGGCATGCATGTGGAATCTACAGAAATGGTACAGATGAACCTAGTTCCAGGGCAGGAATAGAGACACAGATGTAAAAACATAAGGGTGGGGGGGAGCGTGAATTGGGAGATTGGCACCAACATATAGACACTACCATGTATAAAGTGTATAGCTAGTGGGAGGCTACCATACAGCACATGGAGCTCAGCTGGGTGCTCTGTGATGACATCAAGGGGTGGGAGGGGGTGCTGGGAAGGAGGTCTAAGAAGGAGGGGACATATGAATATATATGGTGATTCACTTCATTGTACACCAGAAACNTACCATGTATAAAGTGTATAGCTAGTGGGAGGCTACCATACAGCACATGGAGCTCAGCTGGGTGCTCTGTGATGACATCAAGGGGTGGGAGGGGGTGCTGGGAAGGAGGTCTAAGAAGGAGGGGACATATGAATATATATGGTGATTCACTTCATTGTACACCAGAAACCAACACAGCATTGTAAAGCAATTACATTACAATAAAAAAAAATCAAGATATCCTCAAATTTAACAGGAACACTTAATTTGGAATAAAATAAAACAGCATTTAAAAAATGAAACATTATTCACACTGTGCTGAGTATTCTTGCCTGGAGGATCCCAGGGACGGGGGAACCTGGTGGGCTGCCGTCTATGGGGGTCGCACAGAGTCAGACATGACTGAAGCGACTTAGCAGCAGCAGCAGCAGCTGAACGAAAACCTAACTTTTATTGCAATTGCATATTTATTTGGTTGTCAACCTTGCTGTACACTGTTCATCAGTTTCTTTTTTTCCTCATGCAATGAGGAAAGTATTTTAAAGTTATGCAAAATGAACTCTGAATAAAATATTTTAAGTGAGTTCTAATAAATCAATTTATGAATGGAGGAACTAAAAATATCATACAAGTGATTTTAAAAGTCTAGAAATGCGAAGAGAATTTCTGAGGCCAAGATTTGAGATTTAGCATCATGAAAGTGGCTTTTGAGCACAGTGAAGTCAACTAGAGCTTTCAGAGTTCATGCACACTTAAAGAACACAGACTTTTGAGAAAGGCTGTAAAAGACGATATGGAATGGAAAACTGCAGCAGAGAAGGCAGATGGGCAAGTGGAAAAGCAGAGAAGAGCAAGATCTTAGAAATTATAGGAGAACCATTTCAGAATAAAGGGAGACAGCAGTCACACCAATTGCTGCAGACAAGTTGGACAAATATTGAAAACATGTCAGGTGTGACCCCAACTGAAGCTATTTTAATGCAGTGGTTGAGGTAAAGAAATTAGATAGCAATTGAGCAAGAATCTTAGAAATTATAGGAGAACCATTTCAGAATAAAGGGAGACAGCAGTCACACCAATTGCTGCAGACAAGTTGGACAAATATTGAAAACATGTCAGGTGTGACCCCAACTGAAGCTATTTTAATGCAGTGGTTGAGGTAAAGAAATTAGATAGCAATTGAGCAAGAAGATGAAAGCTGGAGGCATCATACTTCCTGATTTCAAATTAGAGGAATCACAGCAGTATAGGAGTGGCATTAAAGAAGCATATAAGGAACCCACAGCTGGCAACCACTGTTCTTTCACTGAGCTTTGTCTTATCAAGATGATCATGTAATGATTCAATATAGAGCATGCTGTATATTCTTTCAGTTATGTTTCAAAGATCCATCCATGTTTATGAATATAACAGGAAGCTAGTTATTTTTTTCAGATTTTGAGTTCATATTATGAGTTGCATGTATGCACCACATAAGTAAGGAAGAGAGTCTGGAAAACAGTTTTGTATATGTTATGATTAGGTTACACAAAATGGATTATGTTTGAGAATAAAAGAGTAGAAAGGCATTTTTCACCACATGGCACAGTTCTACTTCTCAACTCGTTCTTTTTAATGTCTCTTTTGTTTTATAATTATAACAACAATGATGATAATGTGAAAATTCTAGGCTATTAATTTACATTATTTAAAAAGAATGATGTAAGAAAAATTGTTGAGAAAGCTATTCAAATAATGCCAGTGGAAACCTTACTTAAAAATGTATCTTGTATTATTACATATTTCTATATTTTCAACAAATATTTAGTTTTGGTTCAAAGTGAGGGAGCCATAATTCCTATGTATATTGATCTGTCAAGGAATAATTTAAACAGAATTTTTATTCAGATATATCCTCCAATACAAATTTACTTGAAAACCTCCACATACTACTATACAGTAGTAGTACAGATACATATGATAGACAAATAGATAGATGGATGGCTAGATGGCATGAGAGAAAAAAGAGATGGTAGATAATAGGTATGTCATTTTGATGTTATTCTTCACAAAAGTAAAGACTGTGATTTTTGGTTAAATATAATAAAAACTGCCAATTAAGAGAATAAGTTTTTCTGTGAATACATTGTTATCATATAGTTATTAAATTAGAGATCTAATCTGTTAGCATTAGAGCCTCCAGTTACTTACGTTACCTGAGTTTTTGACCCATTTGATGACATATCTGCTAGTTATCACTCCTGCTGTATACAGACATGACATTTTTTTCTCTGACCCTATACACACCTTAAACACCAGTTACCCTTTGCCCGTTCCTTCATCGATCTTTTAGCAGTTCAGTATGAAAAGCAGTTTACATTTATAATAATAAAAACTATGATTTATTAAATATCCACTCAGTGTTGAGTCAACTGGAGAAGGAAATGGCAACCCACTCCAGTATTCTTGCCTGGAGAATCCCAGGGACGGGGGAGCCTGGTGGGCTGCCATCTATGGGGTCACACAGAGTCGGACACGACTGAAGTGACTTAGCAGCAGCAGTTGAGTCAACATGCTCTATCTGCACTTATCAGTTATATAAATTAAACTCACACAAGTGCTATAAGTTAGACATAATTTCCTCCATTTTAGAGCTAAACTAAATTCAAGGAACTTAACTGCCTTAATGACACAGAACCAGTAAGCTGTAAACTTTGTCCCTCTCACTTCAAAGCTGCTGCTTTCAGCCGTGCTGTGTTAACGGATGATACCTCCACATACTGATATTAGTCCACATCCCGCCGGCAGTGATGACCCTGCTAACCGAGCGAGACTAAGGGGTTTTTACTCAACTGGCCACAGCGCTGTTCCTCGTTATTACTAATACATTGCAAACTTTCTCACATTCACTTCTTCAACTTTAAGACCGTCTTAAGCACACTCAGGATACAGAAGGAAAATGTCACATGTCTGGTGCTTTTAATTTTCTTAAGTCCCTCCTCTGCCGGCTCACGGAGAGAGGTAATGGTGGTGTTGACTCTGTAACCTTCCTGCAACCCAGGGCTGGGAGGGAGGGAGTGAGCAAGCGAGTGAGAGTGAGAGTGTGTCTGTGTGTGTGTGTGTGTGCATGCACGCGCGCATTGTTTGGATCCAGGTCCATTTATGTATCTCATTCTCTCCTTCAGATCCTCTGTCCACTCCCTTTGACCCAGAGCTTAAAATGCAACTTATCAATATTAAAATTGAGCTACTCTCTAAGCTTCTTTTCTTACACTTCTAAACTCATCCTCTGAAAGGCGAGGACTTGGATCCTGCAGACTATTAATTCTACTTTCACAGCTGATTTCCTAAGCAGTTTCACAAATCGTGACCAATAGAAGGATCCTGAAAGATGAAGGAAGGGTCATGTTCCCTCCAGTTTGCTTTCTATTCCTGTTAACTCTGAAGAAGCAGTAGGCTTGTTCCCCGGCTGTCTCAGCCCTATTTGTTCCCATCAATGTAATGACCTCCATCACCCCCTTTCACCTCCATCATTGCACATATTCTAAAATCTCCCCAACAAAGAGTACAATCTTGAGGGCCACACTTAATAGTCTCCATTTCCAGCAACACAAACCGACTCTTTCTCCTATTAATGTGTTTCTCAGAAAAATGTACTGCTTATTCAAATAATTTTTTATTTGAAAAAATAAAATGCACCCTTCAGTCACATTGAATGAGAAATTCCATGACAGTCCAATTTGGAAGCCCTGAATACATGACATGGATCCCAGTCTATCACACTCTCTTCCACATTTTCTGAAGAAAGCCAGAGTCTGAGGCTGGGACATTCAACATAGAAAACCCTGGATGTCTTCCCAAAATCTACTTTAAATAATGGATTGTTCCATGGGATACCATTTTTCATTAGGGTTGTCATGCATGGAGTATATATCACTTTAGGGTTTTTGACCAGGGGTAATTTTCAAAGGTTTTGGGATGAGTAGATAACTGAATAGCTCATTCTGCCAGAGGCAGTGAGCAAAATACATTCATTTGATCCCAAGAGCCCTAAAGACTAAGTCTAAAGTTTCATCTAAATATTATTCAAATCAGATATGCATGAAATGCCATGTGTGGTTCATCTGAGGTCTTTTGCTCTCTACCTCTGAACTCACACAAGTTAAATATTTTCAAAGCACAGTGGTGGGCCAGGTAAAGGATGGACATAACCATCCTGAAAAGGAGAAATAGGAAATGAGGGCCAAGTAACAGGTCCAAGTTAAGACCAAAATGTAACAGTGTGAATAACATTGTGCTGTGCTTAGTCGTTCGGTCGTGTCCAACTCTTTGTGACCCCAGGGACTATAGCCTGCCAGGCTCCTCTGTCCATGGAATTCTCCAGGAAATAATACTGGAGTGGATTGCCATGCCCTTCTCAAGGGGATCTTTCCAACCCAGGGACCCAACCCAGGTCTCCCACATTGCAGGTGGATTCTTTACCATCTGAGCCACCAGGGAAGCCATTAAATCCCCTTATCAAATGTTCAGCTGGCCACACCCTTCATATTCTCAGTTTTTGCAATATGGATAGGCTGAAATTCCCCCAAGTCTTTATATTCTGCTTGCTTTTTTCCTTAACAATTCCCTCTTTAAGTAATTTCTCTTTTCTCACATTTTACCATAAGCAGTCAGGAGGAGTTGAGCCTTCAACACTTTTCTAGAAATCTCTTCACTCACATGTTCTGCCTTCCACAAAACACAAGATCAGAAACACAATTCAGACAAGTTCTTTGATTGCCTTTTCTCTTGTTTCCAATAGCACATTCCTCCTTTCTATCTGAAATCTCAAAGGAATGGTCTTTACATTCCTCATTTATACCAACATTCTGTTTACAGTCACTCAAGAATTCTTTAGAAGATAAACAGCTGTCCTCTTTTCTTTCTGAACTCTCCACAGAATCGCCCTTAACAGACTATTGATGACAATGTAGGCTTTCCCAGTATACAACTAAAAACTCTTCCATCATCTACCCATGACCCAGTTCCAAAGGCACTTCTATCTGTTTGGTATTTGTTATAGCAGCATCTCACTCTTGGTACCAATTTCTTATAAGTCCATTAGCAGTATTATATCAAACTACCATAGGCTGGGTAGCTTATATTTGTGCTGTGCTGTGCTTAGTCGCTCAGTCTTGTCTGTTTGTGATGCCATGGACTATAGCCTGTTAGGCTACTCTGTCCATGGGATTTCCTGGGATTTTCTAGGATTTCCTCCTTCAGAGCATTTTCCTCACCCAGGGATCGAACTTGTGTCTCCTATATTGGCAGGTGGATTATTTACCTGCTGAGCCGTCACAAAGCCCAGGAAATTTAAATAAGAAACATTGATTTCTTACAATTCTGAAGACTTGTCAACTCAAGATGAGATTTAGTGTCTGATGAGAACTGCTTCCTGGTTCATAGACAGCTATGCTCTCCCTGTGTCCTCACTTGGCAGGAGGGATGAGCCAGCCCTCTGGAATCTCCTTTCTAAGGGCACTAATTTCACTCATGAGGAGTCTCAGTTCCCAAAGTCTTCTCTTCCAAAACCCATCAAATTGGGTGTTAGGATTTCTAGATATGTATCTGGAGCCAGGGCAGTACAAACCTGCACTCCAAAGTAGTATCTTTTATCATGTTGAGAAAGTTCTGTAAGGCACTAAAAATAAAGAAGTGTAAGAAATATTCCAAGCTCTTTATTTTGGTACCAATGGGAAGGTTTACTAACCAAGATGAAGACTATAATGGATAATATACTTCAAGTAAATTTATCTTAAAAATTGGTATTCCCTGGTGGCTCAGCAGTAAAGAAGCCATCTGCCAAAGCAGAATATGTGGGTTCCATCCCTGGGTTGGGAAGATTCCCTGGAGAAGGAAATGGCAACCCACTCTGGCAAGAAGGAAATTTCTTGCCTGGGAAATCCCATGTACAGGGGAGCCCGGCAGGCTACAGTCCATGGAATTGCAGAACCGACTGAGCAACTAAACAGCAACAACATCTTTAAAGTACTAGACATTTTTTGTGGCATTGATTACAAATTTGTCCATCTCTTAGAATTATATCTCTCCATCTCCTTCTGCCCTTTACTTTACTCAGTCTTACTCATGACCAAGAAGAGAGCTCAAAAGTAATATTTATCTGGCTGTTACATGTTGAATGTGGCATGCCTACAGACAGAGGGGAAAAAAAAAAACACACTAATGTGAGTTTCAAGTGAGCCCTCTCTTTATGTCAGCACTTAAACTACTGAATTGCAAATGAAATTCCAGGCAAGATGTGATATCTCTATTTTCATTTAACAAGATTTCTTTAATACTCATGAGATTCATAAGAAATTGGATGTTATCCGAAGAGCAAGGATTTGTAATAATGGCCCAGGTATTATGAGGATTAAAAGAATCTGAAGGAACAAGCCCTTAGCTCATAAAGAAAATGATAAAGGATAAAAGGTAGCGTTAACTGTTCAGTGATGTGGGACATTCACTGTATGTACAGCTGCATTAAATTAAAAGTCACTTACTTGATTAGAAGCTATTTTCTTTAGTTGACTATTTTGCACCTACATAAACAATTTTGTAAATCACTAAGGGCCTATGTATTAAGAGTTAAGTTTTAATGTAGTCATAATCTTTATTGGAAAATGTTATTTAATATGTTTTCCTATAATTGCCCCTTATTCATTTTTAAAGAATTTCACTAAAGACTTGTGTGTTAGGGCTTCCCTAGTGGCTCAGATGGTAAAGAATCTACCTGCAATGCAGGAGACGTGGGCACAATCCCTTGGTAGGGAAGATCCCTTGGAGAAGGGAATGGCTACCCAACTCCAGTATTCTAACCCAGGAAAGTCAGATCTTTTGTCAAAATTTTACTTGCAGAGATATATTTGAAAATATATATATTTATCATTGTCAGTGTGAAATGGGAAGTTTTAACTAGTTCATCCTAAAATCTGTTCAAGTTTTCCCCAGTTGCCCTTCTTAGGGAAGTGCCTTAAGCTGGTGGATGAAAACCTAAATTACCCGTCATTCTTGTAATTTGACCAATTCTACTTAAAAATGCCAGTTATTTATTTTGACTGGTTTTTGAAGGATATTGATGAGCTAAGTTTAAAAATTATTGGCCTTTTTTTGTAGGAATTCAGTCTCACATCTGAAAAATTCAATTAACTTAAGATCTTCAACCAGTTTTTCACTGTATTGTGAGCAGGTACTGTGGGTTGTACAGCGACTGTCATACAGAGTGAAGAATGTCAGAAAGAGACCAACAAATAACATATAATAGTCCTTATATGTGAAATCTAGAAAAATGGTACAGATGATCTTATTCACAAAGCAGAAATTGAGATACAGATGAAGAGAACGAATGTATGGATACCGAGGGGCAAAGGGCAATGGTGGGATGAATTGGGAGGTTGGGATTAACATATACACACTACTATGTATAAAATAGATAGCTAGTGAAAAACTACTGTATAGCACGGGGAACTCTTCTCAGTGCTCTGTGGTGACCAAATGGGAAATAAATCCAAAGAAAGAGGGGATACATGTATACTTATGGCTGATTCACTTTGCCATACAGAAGAAACTGACATAGCAGTGCCCAGCAATTATACTCCAAAAAAAAAAAA
>SJYT01069194.1:82115-96136 GCA_006410635.1 Cephalophus harveyi | reverse complement strand
AAAAAAAAAAAAAGGTCTGTCTAGTCAAGGCTACGGTTTTTCCAGTGGTCATGTATGGGTGTTAGAGTTGGACTGTAAAGAAAGCTGAGCACCAAAGAATTGATGCTTTTGAACTGTGGTGTTGGAGAGGACTCTTGAGAGTCCCTTGGACTGCAAGGAGATCCAACCAGTCCATCCTAAAGGAGATCAGTCCTGAGTGTTCATTGGAAGGACTGATGTTGAAGCTGAAATGCCAATACTTTGGCCACCTCACGTAAAGAGCTGACTCATTTGAAAAGACCCTTATGTTGGGAAAGATTGAGGGCAGGAGGAGAAGGGGATGACAGAGGATGAGATGGTAGGATGGCATCACCAACTCAATGGATGTGGGTTTGGGTAGACTCTGGGAGTTCGTGATGGATACAGGGAGGCCTAGCATGCTGCAGTTCATGGGATCGCAAAGAGTCAGACATGACTGAGTGACTGAACTACTCAAAACCTTGGAAAGTTTATAACTGCTGTTACAGAGATTTCCCAGTATGTTTTTACTGTAATTTCTGTGGTTCCTAGTCCTTTATCCTATGGAATTCCATCCTATATTCCCTTATCCTAGTTCTGGTCTTCATAATTTCTCAGTACATCTCACCTAATCTGTTTCTGGAGGTACCTTTTATTTAATCATTCATTATTTTAACAAATATGAGCCCAACCAACTCTTATGAACCCACACCATTTCTAGCCTGGAGATACAGTAATGAATAAGATAAACAGGGTCTCTGCCCCTGAAAAGGTCTACAATCTATGAAGGAAGGCGGTAGATGAGTAATAGAGTTGTAATAGTTAAGAGCAGCTCAAAGCAGATGCAAATAACCTGTTCTCAAGAGTGAGTGGATAAGGTTAGTTGGGGAAACCTTCCAAGAAACATTTAAGCAAAGCCAAAAGAATGATTGGGAATTACTCATGAAAAGAAGAGAGAAAAAAAGTGTTTCAGGGAAAGACAATCCAACTATCATTGTTGACCACTACTTTGAGCCCAGCTCGAGTTACAACAGCCTAGTAGGAATTATTGACTACTGTCATTAATCCTCCCTACCCACTAGCAAAACTTCAGAATGTTAGCACTAACATCTTGTTGAAATTTCTGCACCTCTCAAGCACTAAAGCCTCTCCAGTTCAACCTCAATTCATTCTAAGGAAGAGAGAGAAAGAAAAATGAGTTGCATTCAGAAAAAGCTTGAAGGCTCTCCATTTGTGAACTGTGGAGGATCCCTGTGGATCAGATTGCCAGAGAAAGCCAACAGAAATAGAGTCACATTCCTTTCTCCCTTTCAAGACAGGAGCCCCAAACTGCCTTCAAAGCCAAACTGAGAAATGGCCCACTTGACAAGGTCATGCTATTTCTTTGCCTGTCAAAAAAATGGACTTTCTCAGTTTCCACTGTGGATGAAAATGTAATATTTCTGTTTGCAATTTCAATTTCACAGCTGACTGGCATCTACAGAGACAGAGAATTCTAATAAAATTGCAGAAGCATTTAATACAGTGACTGGCAGATGGGGAAAAGGTTTGTAGCAACTCCATTTTTCTGTTAACAAAACATGGCATGTGCTTTTCTAAGGCATGGACCCTGTTTCATTTACAATTTAAATCTGATGACTAAAAACAGTGATTAGGACTTTTGAGGGGCAATGCTGTTTACCACCTGAATGGTTTAATAATATATAGATCCTTTTTTTCCCCCGCCTTTCCAATCAGACAAATTAGCATTCTGGGTTCTGCACCTAATAAAGTTACACAGGGCAATTGCAAAAAATTGTCTGAGTGCAACATTGCATCAATAAATTATTTATGCACACTTGATTTGGAAATTAAGCAACAATGGAGTATTCTTTAACTATAATAGAAAGCCCTTGAAATAAAAAGTAGGCCCAGTGGGGCATTATAAAACTAAAAGCCATTACTGATAGAACAGGATGAGGCTTGTGAGTGCCAATGGCAGGCAAAGCTGCTACTCAGCTGGCTAAGAAAAAACATGTTGGCCCCTTCTCACTTGAAACACAGCCAACCTGTCAACACTTCCTAAGTGGTCACTGTGAAGGAAAGGCTAAAGATAATCATAAAGCCAGTCACGAGGCAATCTGCTTATAACCTTGCTCTGGGACTAGCCAAGTCTCCTGGGCCTAAGTTTCAGGGTCTTCCCTAGTGGCTCACATGGTAAAGAATCTGCCTGCAATGTGGGAGACCCGGGTTAGATCCTTGGGTCAGGAAGATCCCCTGGAGAAGTGAATGGCTACCCACTACAGTATTCTTGCCTGGAGAATTCCTCAGACAGAGGAGATGAGCAGACTACAGTCCACGAGAAACTTTCGCAAAAAAGTTTGAACATTCACAAACTAAAATGTGGTGACTGGTTCCCAAGTGCTAGTCCTTGGACTAGAGTCTGAATGACTGTAGCATGGGTATCACAGGTGGAGTTTTGTTGCTGCCATTCCTTCCAATACAAATTCCTGGGTTTCCTGGACTCCAACCACCAAGAGTCATATTCAGTGGGGCTGAGGGAGGGCCCAAGAACCTACTTCTTAAAGTCCCCAAAGGATCAGGCAAGCCAGGGGCCTAGATTCCCTCCAGGTCTAAGAAGTGATCATCCAATCACATAAGAGGAAATTCAAGGTACAGACTTGCATTTAAATAAAAATGGCAAACACAGGATATTTTTAACTAACTGACTTTGTAGCTATATCCAGAGAGTCTGAGACAAGATGTAGTTCCGGGCATTTGTTAGGTCACTTTACTTAAGCTGAGCCTGGTGATCCTATCTGTCTTCAGACCCAGTTGTACGGCTACATGGAACCTATGTCAGCCACTGGCAGGCTAAGCTGAGCAGAGAGGAGAAAACAAATTAAAAGTCAAGAGCCATTGGAGCAAGAGAGAAAGGACAGACAGCAGTTCACATGGAGCAAACGCTGCTTTTCTCAGGGCCAAGCCAGAAACTAGAAGCCACAGTCGGCTCTGAGGACAAACAAAATGTACTTAGAGGAAAATGATTCTTTCTCCTGCACCAACACATAGGCTTTTCCTAAGGATGTTGAGACAACACACACCAAAGTGTTAGTTGCACAGTCGTGTCCAACTCTTTGTGACCCCATGGACTATACCTTTGTCCATGGAATTATCCGGGCAGAATACTGGCCTGGATAGCCATTCCCTTCTCCAGGGGATCTTCTCAAACCCAAGATCAAACCCAGGTCTCCTGCCTTGCAGACAGATTGTTTACAGTCTGAGCCTTCATGGAAGCCCAATTCATACCAGTTCAGTTCAGTTCAGTCACTCAGTCGTGTCTGACTCTTTGCGACCCCATGAATCGCAGCACGCCAGGCCTCCCTGTCCATCACCAACTCCCAGATTTCACTCAAACTCACGTCCATCGAGTCCGTGATGCCATCTCATCCTCTGTCGTCCCCTTCTCCTCCTGCCCTCAATCCCTCCCAGCATCAGAGTCTTTTCCAATGAGTCAACTCTTCGCATGAGGTGGCCAAAGTCCTGGAGTATCAGCTTTAGCATCAGTCCTTCCAAAGAACACCCAGGACCGATCTTTAGAATGGACTGGTTGGATCTCCTTGCAGTCCAAGGGACTCTCAAGAGTCTTCTCCAACACCACAGTTCAAAGACATCAATTCTTCAGTTCTCAGCTTTCTTCACAGTCCAACTCTCACATCCATACATGACTATTGGAAAAACCATAGCCTTGACTAGACGGACCTTTGTTGGCAAAGTAATGTCTCTGCTTTTGAATATGCTATCTAGTTTGGTCATAACTTTCCTTCCAAGGAGCAAGCGTCTTTTAATTTCATGGCTGCAATCACCATCTGCAGTGATTTTGGAGCCCCAAAATAAAGTCTAACATTATTTCCACTGTTTCCCCATCTATTTCCCATGAAGTTATGGGACCGGATGCCATGATCTTAGTTTTCTGAATGTTGAGTTTTAAGCCAACTTTTTCACACTCCCCTTTCACTTTCATCAAGAGGCTTTTTAGTTCCTCTTCACTTTCTGCCCAGAGAAGGCAATGGCACCCCACTCCAGTACTCTTGCCTGGAAAATCCCATGGACGGAGGAGCCTGGCAGGCTACAGTCCATGGTGTCGCTAAGAGTCAGACATGACTGAGCAACTTCACTTTCACTTTTCACTTTCATGCACTGGAGAAGGCAATGGCACCCCACTTCAGTACTCTTGTCTGGAGAATCCCAGGGACGGGGAGCCTGGTGGGCTGCCGTCTATGGGGTCGCACAGAGTCAGACACGACTGAAGTGACGCAGCAGCGCAGCAGCACTTTCTGCCATAAGGGTGGTGTCATCTGCATATCTGAGGTTATTGATATTTCTCCCGGCAATCTTGATTCCAGCTTGTGTTTCTTCCAGCCCAGCATTTCTCATAATATACTCTGCACATAAGTTAAATAAGCAGGGTGACAATATACAGCCTTGACAGACTCCTTTTCCTATTTGGAACCAGTCTGTTTTTCCATGTGCAGTTCTAACTGTTGCTTCCTGACCTGCATATAGGTTTCTCAAGAGGCTGGTCAGGTGGTCTGGTATTCCCATCTCTTTCAGAATTTTTCACAGTTTATTGTGGTCCACACAGTCAAAGGCTTTGGCAAACTCATATCAAAGTGAAAGTGAAGTCACTCAGTCGTGTCCGACTCTTTGCAACCCCATAAACTGTAGCCTACCAGGCTCCTCTGTCCATGGGATTTTCCAGGCAATTGTACTGAAGTGGATTGCCATTTTCTTCTCCAAGAAAAAGGAAGGCTGTTTCTGCCTGGTCCTCAAATAGTGCTCTGCCAGTTATATATTTTTAGTTTTCAAAAAACTGTAACGTACACATTCTCTCAAAGGCAATAAATAACATCTTAAGCTATATTACCATTTAAACTCCTCACGCTGATAATCAGGTAAAAGAAGGACCCTGAGAGAGAGAGGCCTGCAACCATGGAGGGCTGAACAGTGAGAGTCAACAAGTGCTGCCTCATAATATTTCCTGAGAACAACCTGCCAATCCACAAGATGAGAAAAATGTCATGCCACGCCTCCCACCTCCCTGCAGGCCTGCAAGGTTGCGGTTGACATTGCCATGAGGCGCCCCGATTCTATGGAGAAATTAGCTCTGCAGATCCACTCTGGCCACCCCTCACCTAGGGCAGTTTGATTGCCAAGTTGAGCTGATGATTGGCGGGAGAGCACTTAAAGAATGCCATTTCCATCATTTTGCTATCTGACCTGCTGCCAGTTGAGTCTTCCCAGACTGTTTCTGGTCTCATCAGTTGCCATGGATGCATCTCCTTATCTAAATGACGGTGCAGTCAACATCTGCCCTGTCACCACCCCCTGAAGAGGGGTGTGAGTTCTCTCTCCAAAGGGAACTCTGGGAACATCTCTGCCTATTTCTTTATCATCATCATCACCACCATCATCATCATTTCACTATATAGTTTTCAGCTTGTATGAAGTCTTTCTCTCCTGTTGAGATTTTATACAGTAAGATTAATGAGTAAATTAAATCAAATCTAGGGAAAATTTCCAACTAGACACACCAACTTATGCACATATTTATATACAAGTACAAAGCCAGCTGTTCAAAATGATGGATATTCCACATCTCACTAGTTCAGCAGGCAAACATGAGCTCAGTACTTGCTCATGCCCAGCACTGTGCTAAACCCATTATACCACTACATTTAAGCCCCTGGCCCTGTGGGATTGTCGATTATCCTATACATAGGTGAGGAAATTGGGGTTCAGAGTGGTAGGCATGATGGAAAATACCACATGCCAAAGGCTTGAATGTGAGCCTGGCCTGTTCTAGGAGATCTGCACATAGCAAGTGATTTAAAGAGACAGTAAAAGTGAAGTCGTGTTCAACTCTTTGCGACTCCATGGACTGTAGCCTACCAGGCTCCTCCCTCCATGGGATTTTCCAGGCAAGAGTACTGGAGTGGGGTGCCATGCCTTCCCCAGGTCTCCTGCACTGCAGGCTTTACCGACTGAGCCACCAGGGAAGCCCTTAAGTCATTTCATCCTCACGACCACCTGTGGAGGGGGCTTAATTATTCTCATGTTAGGATGAGCACACTGAGGCACAAAGGAGTGGGTCAGCTTTGCAGTTTCACACAACGAGGCAACACCAGAGCCAAGAAGTAGATCCAGGCAATCTGACTCCAGAGTCTGCGTGGTAACCCCTACTCTGCCTCACTCCTGAATGGCCTAAGGTCATGAAGAGAGCAGTTAATGAAGATGGATTTGAACGCAACAGGAATCCAAGTAGGGTACTGACTCTATATGCTTCCACATATTTCACTTGAAGGCACATGCTTTCAATTCAGATCAGAATTTAAACTCTTTCACAGCATAGACCTGGACCCCAGGAATCATTGAAGTTAAGCACTTAAATCTTGGATGCTTATTAATCAATGCCAATGGACTCAAAGCTTCATCTTGAGTCCTTTCTAAGCTGTTTATTTAAGTAGACACATGCATTTAAACCTCAGTCCCATATACCTGGAGGTTTCCAGACAGAGGTGCTTATGACTTAAATGATGGACCAGAGTTAGCTAGCAGGAGGGTACTACAGGGTAGGGAAATGGAAGAGAAGGAAATGGAAAGAACAGAGAGGAAATAACAAAGAAGAAAGACATCTGCTGAGTACCTACCACATTCCAGGAATCCTGCTAGACAGTCAGAACACATCAATGTGCTTTACCCATAACAACCAATGAAAGATGTAATAATATTCCCAAGAACACCTTGCTAGCATGCAGAACAAATCAAGTTTAAGCAAGTGTCAGGACATCCCTGGTGTCCAGAGGCTGGGACTCTGCACTACCAATGCAGGGACCCTGGGTTCGATCCCCTGTCCGGGAAGTAGATCCTACATGCCACACCTAAAAAGTCCCACAGCTACAACTATAGATCCTGACCATCACAAAAGACTGAAGATCCTGCGTGCCACAACTAAAAGCTGGCACAACCAAATAAATAACAAATATTTCAAAAACTTAAGCAAGTGTCTATCCAACTTCAATGCCCAAGCTCTTTCCATTACCCTCATGCTGTCTTCTTTAAGTCTGTGCTCAGTCATTCAGTCGTGTCCAACTCTTTGTGACGCCATGGACTGTAGCCTACCAGGCTCTTCTGTCCATGGGATTTTCCCAGCAAGAATACCAGAGCGAGTTGCCATTTTCTGCTCCAGAAAATTTCCTGACTGCTCCATTTCCTGACTCAGGGATTGAATGTGCATCTCCTGGGGCTCCTGAGGGTCCTTTAAGTTCAGCTCTTCAGTTTTGATTCCATTGTGCAAAAAATTTTTTTTAATTGTCCAATCTCTCATCTTCATCTCCCCATCTATTAAAAAAAAAAAGTAGTTTTTTCCTCACAGTTGTTCTGAAGATTAAATGCAAGACTGTTTGTAAAGCACTGACAGCCCTGCTTGGGCACACAGTAAACCCCCGACCATCAGCACTCTTGATGGAGACACTGTGGAGCAGTAATTCTCAAGCCATAATACGCACACGAATCACTTGGGAATCTTGTTAAAATCAGAATTCTGATTCAGTAATTCTGAGCGGGGACCTGAGAGTGTCCATTTCCAGCAAACTCCCAGGTAAAGCCCTGGCCCAGAGACCACACTGTGAGCAGCCAAGATGTAAAGAGCTGCTTTCTCATTTCCTACTCTCTAGATCTCCCCTCTCGAGTGCCTGAGATAATGAAAACAAGCCAGGGAAAATAAATCATCTTCAACAGCCAAATGTCAAATAAATTAAAGTCTCAAGCCCTGAGACTATCACAGCTATTGAAAGCAGCTTCCCAGGGGCTCCTGGGATGGGAAATCCTTCCCGCACATTCTCCCAGCCGTCAGCTAATCACCGAGAGGAGCGAATGCCTCCGCGTTCCTCTCCCTCCTCCTGAATCAAAAGGAGTCAGGATAAATCTGTTGCATGGCTCCAGGTCCAATTTGTAGGCTAAGTCCTGCTGCAATCTATTTAAACTCCCAAATTTATCCAAAGAAGAGAGGGGCCTAGTTTACTTGTGTCTGTTAAGAGTGTGGGTACTATTCCTCCTCTCATGGCTTTCCTTCTAATTGACTCCCTCTACCTGATTTTTTCCCCACCAGCAACATTCCAATGTAATCTGCCCTATTAGGGAGACAGATGCTACCAAGTTCATCTGTTTTTAAGTGACCACAGTAAGTGGCAGGGAGTCTGATGAGTAAGTAAAATTATATCAGGCAATAGCCAACTGGACCCTGTTCATCATGCCCCTCAGGATCCTAGAGTCACATCAATTAAGACAAATTAAGACAAAGAAAGTTAAGTTGGAAGGAATATTCTTTCTTCCAAGAGATATTACTGGCCCCATGGTGTGATTCAGGACACGGGAGTCAAGAAATGTTTTGAGTCTGACTCTGAGACAAGCTTACAGAAATACTTTATGAGCTCTAAAATTATAATAACTCACCGAGTGTTTCTTTCCTGTTCTGCACCTTCCAGTTATGGAACCAAGACCTCCCATATCCAAGCAAGAGGGGACTGTGTGAAATGAGGATGTGCAAGGAGTATGTTCCTTCCACTTTGGACCTAGGCAGTCACAGATCCCATCGCTCCCTGGTATTGTTAGGATTTTTTGATCCTCATCCACTTGGGAACAGTGAAGAAGCCGGGCTCCACTGGAGACTAAGTGCTGGCTTTTGCCCACTGTTCACATCTAACCCCTTTTGCAGGAAGTGTTCTAAATGCTCTCAAAGCACAGGGGAAGGTGTCTTGGTTAAGCACGTAACACCAGCAATCAGATTTCTTGGGCTCCGACACTAACTATCAATGTGATCTTGGAGAAACCAAAGTTTCTCCTGGCTTTATTTATTCATGAACTGTGATTAGTAAAAGCACTAACCTATAAGGTTACTGTGATAGTGAAATAAGATAATGCATATAAGGTGCTTAGCACAATGCCTGGCATGTGTAAAAACTATTGCTGTCCTGCCATGCAGAGCTCCCTAGTTGTAAATGAAAAAGGAAGCAAAATTTTTAAGTTTTTGTATGTTTTAAGATTAAGGTATTGGGTGATTAATAATACAATTCAACACCAAAAGATGACTGTTTCTTCACTCTCTCTGCCTTAGCACCCTTATCGGTAAAATGAGGTGACTATATTATGTTGCTCATGAAAGCCTACTCAGTTCCAACAGGAACTGTCTAGGTTTTGTTAGGCAGTGCTTCACAGATGCAAGCAAATCCCCTCTTGAAAGCTGAGGCGGGGACTGAGCCCATGTTGAAAGTATTAGTCACTCAGTTGTGTCCAACACTTAGCAACCCCATGGACTGTAGCCCACCAGGCTTCTCTGTCCATGGGATTTTCCAGGCAAGAATACTGGAGTGGGTTGCCATTTCCTTCTCCAGGGATTGCCATTTCCTTTTCCACGGGGTCAACCCAGGGATTGAACCTGGGTTTCCTGCATTGCAGGCAGACTCTTTACCAGCTGAGCCACCAGGGAAGGGAGCCACAGGTAGGAACTCCATCACACTATTTCACTCGGTACTGTCTGTGTATACTTGCATCCCTGCATCTAGCAGGAAGGTCTGGACACTAACTGAAGTGCCAGCATGTCTGGCACTAACTGAAGTGCCAGGATGTTTAGATAAGTGAGATGTTGCCCCTAGAGCCAAAAGATTTATAGACCAATAACAATCAAATCAGGTCACTAATGACTACAGAGACTGGAGGCGTCAGGCAGTGGAGATATTTTTTTGTTACCTGCACCATAGAAAATGGTGGTGGTATTCTTCAGGGTATTTCCCATGCACCCCAAGACTTAAGTAGAGAATAGCAACCACCACAACTCCTACAACTCTGAATATTCATTGGAAGCACTGATGCTGAAGTTGAAGCTCCAATATTTGCCCATCTGATGAGACGATTCAGCACATTGGAAAAGACACTGATGCTGGGAAAGACTGAGGGCAGGAGGAGAAGGGGGCAATAGAAGATGAGATGGCTGGGTAGCATCACTGACTCAATCCACATGAGTTCGAGCTAATTCTGGAAGACAGTGAAGGAGAAAGAAACCCAGTGTGCTCCAGTCCACGGGGTCTCAAAGAGTCGGACACGACTTAGCGACTGAACAACAGCTACTACTTACTATCATCTATCAGTGCCTAAATGATTACTCTGTACCTAGCCTATACTACCTGGAAAATCCCATGGACGGAGGAGCCTGGTAGGCTGCAGTCCATGGGGTCGCAAAGAGCTCGGACATGACTGAGCAACTTCACTTTCACTTTTATGCATTGGAGGAGGAAATGGCAACCCACTCCAGTGTTCTTGCCTGGAGAATCCCAGGGACGGGGAAGCCTGGTGGGCTGCCGTCTCTGGGGTCGCACAGAGTCGGACACGACTGAAGCGACTTAGCAGCAGCCTATGCTAGCTACACTGAAGCCTCTACTACAATCTCCTGAATTAGGTATTATTATCCTCAATGGGCTACAACCATCATCTTCCTACTATGGCTCCTACTAATAGCAACCACCTCACTCCTAGCTTTCTTAGCCTAAAAGACTACACTTGGTTTATATGAATTCCCCCTGATGACAGCTATTAGACCATAGACAAGAACATAATCTAGGTCAATCAACTCATGCATCGGCTGAAAACAGTCAACATGGCCAATTAAATTCTCTAGGCTTTCTCTCGGAGAAGGCAATGGCAACCCACTCCAGTATTCTTGCCTGGAGAATTCCAGGGACGGTGGAGCCTGGTGGGCTGCCATCTATGGGGTCACACAGAGTCGGACACAACTGAAGCGACTTAGCAGCAGCAGCAGCAGCAGGCTTTTTCTAGCCAGGCTACACAGTAGAATCACCTGGCAACCTTTTTAAATATTCAGGTACCAGGGTTCACTACCAACTATTTAAATCAGGCTGGGGGTCTGGGGAACTGAATATACACATTTTGCAAATTGCTCTTATTGACTCTGATATGAAGTCAAGGGTGAGTGTCATGGCCTGAGAGCAGCAGTTCTTAATGTGAGGTCACGAAAACAGATGCATCAGATGTTTTCAGGTTTGCGAACCATACAGCTATCACAGCCACTCAACTCTGTGGTTACAGTGTGACAGCAACCACAGAGCTTTCATATGTAAACAAATGAGCATGGTTCTGTTCCAATAAAACTTTATTTACAAAAACAGGAGGTAGGTCAGATTTAGGCCTCAAGTGGCAATCTATCAAACCCTGCTGTAAACTTTTAAAAGCAGATCCCTTCAGAGGCCTGAGACTTAAAAGAGAGATGGAAGATTTAAAAGAGAACTTTCACTTTTACCCCACATATTTCTGTTCTGTTTGAATATTTTGTCCACTACTGAATCCTCAGTCCTTGGCACAGTGCCTGGCACATGGTACTCACATATAAAGACATGTTTGATAAATCAAGTGGATGAGTTTAGTTTTTTAAGAATAAAATTTTAACATGAAACAGGCATTAAGTGAAATACATAGAGGAGGTATAGGACCCTCCAAGGGCACATAAAAGGGATGCTAATCCCAGACTGAGATTGTCAAGAATTTATTCCCAAGAAACTAAGATCCAAGTTCACTAAGACCTATCACTGCATTCAGTGATATCCAGGTGAAGGACTGACGTGTCTCACAAATGCCTAAGCAGCACAGAAACAGCCAGACCACTTAACAGCATGTGAGCAGGCAGTCAATCAGTTCAAGTGGGAAGCTCCGAGGCGTCAGGGATCAAGCTGTGTCCCGGGCTCTGCAAACCCTCCTCCATGACCCCAGGCCAGACCACACTGGAACAAAGGCCGGAGAAAGAGTGTGATCCCCGACAGAGGGTCATGCCATCCAGACTTAACCACGGAAAAGGCAAAATGGAGAGACCCTCCGCCTTCCCGCTGAAAGGAGGTTTTGAGAACGGTGAGAAATTACAGGTTTGAGCTCTTCCTTACACACCTATGTCTGTGGGCCATTACTCCTGCACCAACAAAGTGTCAGTCACTTCTCCTAAGAGAGCAGCCTGTGAACAAAGAAAAGACAAAACTGCAACTGCTTCCTAGAAGCCCACACTACACACTCCTCTTGAATAGCTGTCATTCAAACAACTCCCCAAGGAAGGAGATTAAATCCTACCTCTGCAACTTCCAGCTGCCTTCAAAAGAAATCAGAAATGAAATCCAGCTTTGCCACTGAAGTTTGTTTTTTAAAGATCAAAATAGGTTAGTTTATTAAATAACAGACCGTAATGTTTCAGGTATAGCATATGCATTGTATTAAACAGATACAGAGTTAACCAAAACCTGCATGATCGCCTGCAAAAGTCCTCCTTGACCCTTTGTCACTTCTCATTATCTGTCCTAGCTTGAAAAGGAGAAAAGTGTCATCTTCCTTCAAGGATTTGTATGTGGCTCTTTGGCTCCACTGGCTGGCAGTAACTTAAATATGAATGAAAATAAAGCGGTAGGGGTGGTAGGGGATATGGCTAAGGATACAGAAGCATGGAGAAGTGTTCTACCCTAGAATTAAAGACGTCTCTTTAGAAGATTGAATCCATGTGCTTAGGAGAAACTGTGTGCATTGGGTGTTTATAGATCTCCAATTCTAATCCCTAGTGAGTTCTATGAAGAGCCTAACACCCTCCAGTGCTGGGGGGAAGGATTCCTTCACACCAGCAGAATATCCCCAGTCAGTCTCTCTATGACCCCAGCTTCTCTTGGTGCTCTCTCCTAGCTGTTACTATCAGGGTTTAGGGCCTTCCACGTCATCAAACAACCTCTAGATCTTTCTGCTATCCATTAGCTTATTTGGGCTTCCTTGTAGCACAGACAGTAAAGAATCTGTCTGCAATGCAGGAGACCCAGTTAGATCCCTAGGTCGGGAAGATCCCCTGGAGAAGGGAGTCCAACCCAGTCCAGTATTCTTGCCTGGAGAATCCCACGGACCAAGGAGCCTGGTGGGCTACAGTCCATGGGGTCTCAAAGAGTCAGACACGATTGAGGCACTAGCATTACCACTAATAATATTGGCTTATTTGTCCCTTGGCATCACATCCAGAAACAGCTCCTGGCAGTCAGGGTCTGTTCTGACTCCTCTAGCTAAACTGATCCACAGCCAATCCCCTTCAGGATTTGGGAGGACCCTTTAGAGCTGCTCTGGGGAGAAAGACTGTGGAACATTTGTCTCGAACTCAGATCCTTGGGGAAGGGAGGGCCAGAGAGAGGACAGAGCTAAAGAGGAGGTGAAGACAGACACAGCTCTCATCTTCCAGAGAGCACACACCCAGGAAAGAACAGAACCAACACACTCTCAGTTCAATGTGGGTATTGGTCTAGGTCTTATATTGCTCCTCAATACTGCCTCAAGGGTAACTAATACAAATTGAGTCCCTGAAATTATTTTATTTATTCGTTCCCCTGGTAATTTTCTCTGCATGAAACGAGGGGCTTCCCTGGTGGCTCAGATGGTAAGGAATCTGCCTGCAATGCAGGAGACCCAGGTTCAATCGCTGTGTTGGGAAGATCCCCTGGAGAAGGGAATGGCTACCCACTCCAATGTTCTTGCCTCGGAAATCCCATGAACAGAGGAGCCTAGCAGGATGGGATTATTGCCACACAGGGTGGAGAGCGCTACAATCTCACAATAATGAATTTTCTCCTTTGAGGTTGCTGTGGTTTAACACATGCTTGCCTTAAAGACAGAAACAAGGACACTGATCTCCCTATTTTCTCAGCTGTAACCACAGCAAGAGAGTTCCAGAAAAACATCTACTTCTGCTTTATCGACTATGCCAAAGCCTTTGACTGTGTGGATCACAATAAACTGTGGAAAATTCTGAAAGAGATGGGAATACCAGACCACCTAACCTGCCTCTTGAGAAATCTGTATGCAGGTCAGGAAGCAACAGTTAGGACTGGACATGGAACAACAGACTGGTTCCAAATAGGAAAAGGAGTGCGTCAAGGCTGTATATTGTCACCCTGCTTATTTAACTT